>VMDO01003095.1:0-151534 GCA_007922755.1 Pedetes capensis
AAAGAAAAAGAAAAGAAAAAGAAAGAAACAAACCAACAAAAAAGAAAAAAAGAGAAGAAAGAAAAAAAAAGGATTCAAGATTTCAGGAAATTAGCTTCTTAATGGAAATGCAGAAGAAAATTCTCACTTCCCTACTTGTATGGCTCTCCACTCCATTTTTATCTGTTGCTGCTTCTGTTTTTTCTTTCTTTTCCCTGGAAGTTGTTGACACTATGGGCTGAAGTAGAGAAGATTTCATAGACAAATCTAGCATTACCAATTCAAAACAAGTTTTAAAAACAGTTTGGAACTCTGGGCACCATGGTGCACGCCTATAATCCTAGAGACTTGGGAAGCTGGGGCAGCAGGATCACAGGTTTGAGGCCAGAGGCAGCCTGTGTAACTTAGTGAGATTCTTTCTCAAAAAATAGAGAAGGGTTTGGGGTGCACTTCAGTGGTGGAGTGCTTGGCTAACATGTGCAAGGCCCTGGATTCAAGCTCCTGGTACTAAAAAGAAAAAAGTTAGGCATTTTTTTTTTTGTTGTTTTTCAGTTTTCTAAGGTGGGAATTGCCATTGAAAACCCTATAAATAGCAGAGAAGCAGTAACAATACTGTTTTGCCTATTGTACATACAGTTGCTGTGAGTCAGATACTGACTCGAGGGTAACTAACAACAAGATGGGAATGTTGGTCTTCTATAGATAGGAAATGACCAAGAAGAATACCGCAATGTTTAACATTTGACAAATACAGAGGGTGCCCCCCAAAATGTATAAACATCTTGCATACATATCCATTTGCTATTTTAAGAATGCATTGTATGCTTGTTCTGCTAACTCCTGTCTTTCATGCACATGAATATCATACTGCACAGTACTACTGTAATTCAACTCAATTTAGAAAAGTAATATATAGTGACCATCTCTTAAAATGCATATATTTTTTGGCACCTCTGGTATTTATTGAACATCTATTGTGTTACAACACCTGTAGCTGTACCACTATGGTGTCCAATGTCATTAGATCTCAGAAGCTAAGCAGGGTTGGGCCTGGTTAGTACTTGGATGGGAGACTGCCTGGGAACACCAGATACTGTAGGTTTGGGAGAAGGACCTGGCAACCCATTCCCAAAAAGCAGTCAGCCATTGAAAACCCTCTGAATAGCAGAGAAGCATTGACAATAGTGTTTCGTCTGTTGTACATAGGGTCGCTATGGGTCAGACACCAACTCCATGGTACCTAACAACAAACAACATTGTGTGCCAGCCCCCATATATACTGGGAATATAACAGAGAATAAAATAAAGACTTGTCCCCCCAAACATTCTTGTTTTGGCTTGGTTTTAGGTGCTAGGGATCAGATGTGGGACCTTGCACATGCTAACTGGACAGTAATAGTTAACATTTGTTGTGGGCTTGCTACATGCCAGGCACTGTATTAGCATGTCACATGATAGTCCCACATGAGAAGCCCAGTTATTACTACTCTTCGCACAAATTCTCAGAGCTGGAAGTAATAGAATCAGGATTCAAATCCAGGAAGTTTTGCCCTAGAATCACCAAACTTAATTTGGTGACTCATATTCTAGACAGGTCTAAGAGCTCATCTTTTTGGTTCCAATCATAGCTCATATTTATCCCTCTTGGAGTTCTCTTTCACATCTTTGTTCCCTCAGTTGACCATATGCCTCTGAAAGACAGAACATGTCTGTCATCTCTGCACCCCAAGGCAATATATTGCTTGGGACCATCCTGAATGAATAGGAGACCCATCTCCTAGGTTTTTTCAAAACCCACATGGGAAAACATCCCAATTCAGATGCACAAATGCCCCTCATGGGTCTCTAAAACTCTGTCTTTCCATCACTTCTAGCCTGGGCTTCTGATTTATGGATGTGCATAAGGCTTAGCTCAAAGTCACAGGACTGCTTTGAGCATGGGCACCTGCAGGCCCAGGCAATTGCTGGCCAGGCAAGGGACTGGAGAGTTGGTGGAGGCCTTGGGATTTAAACACCAGGTGTTGGAGTGCTACCAGTTGCTTATACAATTTGAGGGGTGAAGAGAACATAGAGCAAGAAAAAAGTGCTCCTTGGCATTGCCCAAATATTTTCTCTTAAAAATTGGCAGAAAACATCTAAATGACCAGCAAGAAAGACATAGCAAATTAATCCCTACAGCAAAATGCTGTGCCACAATTAACTGACTAGGCTGTAATACCAGACTTAAGAATATGGAAATATGCTCAAGATATAAATAAAGAGAATGAGATGTTATCATTTTGATTAGAACATCATCTCAAGATTTTGGAGGATATGTGCTTGTACCGAAAAGAGCAGAAAGCTATTCATCAAAATGATGAGACTCTACAGGTGACTTACATTTAGTGTCTTCAATACTTTTCTGTCTTTCTCAATTTTTGTGTAAAAATATGTTCATTACAACTTCAAAGAGATTATTAAATAACAAATGGAAAAGAAACACTTTAAAAATGGTTTAAAGCTCTTAAATTGGCCCCAAAGTAGATCTTTAATCTATTTTCTGTGCACTCTCTTCTGGCACTGACAACTCAGGAACAATCACTCGGAAAATCACTGGATTGGAAACTTTGGCAGGTATTTCTTTAATTCTAGACTTCAGGGGCTGTGGTTCCAGCTACAAAACCTCCATTGGTTATTGGATCCAGAGCTCTAAGGCCTTGGGGATAGAGCATCCCTCATCCTAGCAGGAAATAGAAACCTTCTAACCTTAAAGCCCTTGGAACAAATGGATATAAACATGTAGGTTTTAAGTGTTGCTGTGGCCCTTCATGTTTTACAGTGTCCATTCTCATTTAACCTTCCCAATACACAAAGGAGCAATTGATGGTACTTTTCCTAAGTTATAGGCAAAGAAGGGACTTGACCTAGATCTTGTGGTGAGGACCAGAACTTGGACCCAGCTCTTCTAATCTACCAGGCCCTTCCCCTGCGGCCTTGACCCCATCATGGGGGAAAGGGAGCAGTCTTGGTGAGCACTGTGGATAGCATAGCCGTGGTCTTCCTGTGGGCTGGTCCTTCATGAACATATGAGCACAAATGTTCCTATCAGACCAATGGGTTCTGGGCAGGGAATCATGGAGAGAAAGCTGGGCTGGGCACTGGGAACCAAGGATGACAAAAACTCTCAACTACTCAAAGATATGGAAAGGACTTTCTCAGTGGCCACCTACCTGAGATAAGATTTAAAGGCAGTTATGTGATATCCTCAAACCAGGTTCCTGGACTCTAAGCCCTGCTGAATTGAAACACTTTGCAGGTCACACTTGTCTCTTCCATGTCCCCACCATCATTTCAATGAATGATGCTATGTACATTTTTGTACCCCCTTTTATTATGAGCTCTTTTAAGGTAGAGACAAAATCCCCTTCACTTGGGCACAGTACTAACGAGTGGTGGTTGTTTTGTTAGGTGCCATTGAGTTGGGTCTGACTCATTATGACCCTATGTACAACAGAAAGAAACACTTCCTGACACTGTGCCATGCCCAGCACTATGTCAGTGCATCTCTGCTAGCCATAGGGTTTCCAATGGAAAATTGTTTTAGGAATGGGATGCCAGGTCCTTCTCCCAGTTTTTCAGTGATGGGCATCAAATCCAGAATCTCAGAGAGCACAGAACTCCGATTTATGGATGGCTGAGCAAAACCCCAGCCCAAACTCTCAGTACCCCAGATGGATGTGCTCATTTGGACTGACTCATCAAAAATATTTGATGGGCCAAGAATATAAAATGGGACCTGAACAAACACATCTGGAGGAAGAAAAGTATACCAATGTGCTGACTTCATTCTATACTTTTTCCTTGCTTTTTAGTATTTCCTGCTTTTTCCTTCAAAGAACTTTGGAATGTCTGCTAATGGCACCCTCTTCTCCACAACGGAGCTGGACTTTGAAGAAAGACCCAACAGGTAACCTTGCCAATGACCTTTTCCCTGAAGTATGGTTTATGTGAGGGTTGAGGAAAGGAGGAGGGAGAGGCCACAGGCCCCCTGAGCAGCTGTGCCCTGAGCAACCTGCTGCCTGGCTGGGAGTGCAGTGGGTGGTGAGCCAGGGAGAGCAGCTGAGGCAGTCACCTACTTGGAGGGCATCTTCTTGTCCCGAACCATCCTCCCCACATAGTAAGGAGGATGGTGTGGGGAGGGCTCGGAGCTCTGTTGTTGTTTGTGGGAGACAGTGCCTGCAAGGGGACAGGGGAGAAGGAGGGCAGTGAATGGGGCAAGGAGATCTCAGGAGAGGCCAGGCTTTGGGGTGAAAACCACAGGTGAGCCAGGTGAGGCCCCTGGCTCTGCACCTGTCATGAGAAATAGGTAATGACTAGAGCTGGGGGGGCAGCTCAGCAGCAGAGCAGGGCCTAGCACATGTGAGGCCCTGGCACCCAAAAAAAAAAAAAAAAAAAAAAAAAAAAAGAACAGGAAAGAAGAAAGAAAGAGAAAGAGAGGTGGGGGCTGCAAGGAACAAGGACAGACTGAGGACAGGGGCAGTGCGCTCTTAGGGTCTGGAGGGAAGGTGGCACAGCAGGTGTGACTGCTCACGGCAGGAGAAGGAAGGTGGGGTGGCCAGAAGGGGGACTGACTCTTGCTTCACCCACCTCACTCTGTTCTTTCCAATCCCACTTGGTGGCCGTGTCTGCAAAGCCTGATTCTCTCTCTTGGAACATTTCTCTGACAGCTTCCACCTCACTGTGGGAGTGAGGGACAGCAGAGGCCTCAGAGCCTCCACAGCGCTCCAGGTGACCATCGTGAATGTCAATGACGAGATCCCCCGCTTTACCAGGTAGGCCAGAGGGCAAACGGGGCTCTCTGGGCTGCAGGCACTGGCTTCTGGCCTCCTCAGATGCATTTATGACAAGGCAGAGAGATGCCGTTTGGTTTGGCCTGGAGGAGAGCCAAGAGGCACAAGCTCTTCATATCTTCAGTGTCCTTTATCTGCACCTGCGGATTTCCATGTGCCGCTTGACTCACCACACCTCCTGAACCCCTACATGTACACACACCATGAGATTGTGGATATGGCTGGGAGAGGGATGGAGGCCAGACGCCATGTTCCTTGCCACTGTGCACCTGTAGAAGGCAAATACAAGGGAGATACTTGAATGACAAAGTGCTCTGTATCAATAACAGCAGAATTCTAAAGCATATGTCTTCAGTCAAGGCTCCAGAAAGCCCACCCTTTGAGTATCTTTCTTATATCGAGATCTGTCTTAATGGTGCTTAAGGCTGGTGCCCGCTGCTGTGTGTGGCAAGGTTTCTTCCTCTTCTGGTGGATCCAGAAAGACACCTGGTTGTTTCTGCAGCTCCCATGTGCAGCAGGGGGCTGGGATTTAGCTCAGTTGGTAGAGCGCTGTGCTGCAGTCTCTGAGGTCCCGAGTTCGATTCCCAGCACCGCAAAAATGGGAGAAGGACCTGGCAATCCACTCCCAAGGCAATCCCGAAACAGTCTGCCATTGAAAACCCTATGAGGGTTGCTATGAGTCGGAGACCGACTCGACGGCACCTAACAACAACAACAACAACAACATGTGCAGCAGAGGTGGGGGAAGATAAGTGCTTTCAGCAGAGGGCAGCCTGTAGGGGTGGGCCTGGCACCATCCCAGGCCCAAAGGGAGACCCTAGCCTGTTGGAGATGGGAACTCAGGAGGGGAGGATGGGATTCTGAGCGAGCCAAGGACCTGCCAAATAGCCCAGCTTTCTGATTACTGCCTGCCCCGGTCCCTGAGATGGTGCAGGAATCAGCCACAGGGGAATGGTGCAGTTACCTGCTTAGGGGTTAACTGCATTAATGGCTATGAATAAATTCAGCATGGGGTGCTCTACCAACAAAAAGCCACAAGGATACAATGATTATTTGTTAGTTAAAAATAAAATTAAATAAAAATTCATTAAAAAGCTATTAGGCCCCATTTAAGTGAAGTGCTTGCAAAAATATTCTAGGATTGGGAGGTATGAAGGCCACCTCATTCTCAGGTTAATCTGGTGACACTTTGCAAACCATCACAATTGAGAAACTTCTGGATGTTAATATATCTATAGCCAGATGCTGAGTGTCAGTGTGGAGGCAACAGCAGCAGATAAGCTCCCACATGACAATTGCGATCAGCGCCTGTTGCCAGGCTGGGCTCAGGAAAGCACCGTGCATTTCTGCTGATGCATTGCTGTCAGGTCTCAGACCAGACAGTTTATAAATAGTTGTGACATCCCAGCCAGAGTAAAGCTCAGATATTGGCCCACATGGCTCTGAGGATTCATTGGCAGCCCCCAGGAGGGTGATGGCTGTGGGGCTGGAGCTGACACATTCTGTGATGCCCTCCGCACAAGCCCAGTCTGTGAGGTAGAGAAGCAGGTCAATACAGCTGTAAAAGGGAAAAATTACTTCTCTCAGGGGCAGAACTTGCAAACCATCTAGTTTGTACTGTGTCTTCTGAAATGCAGCAATTGTCCTTAGCAGAGAAACAACACGATCTAGGCTGGTTTGGGGACCCTGCAGAGGTCAGCCTGGAACTCTCTGGTTCTGACTTTTGGTCCAAGAGATGAACCTGTTAGGCTCTATCCCCACAAAGAGTGCATGACCTGTGTGACTGTCTGGCATTTTTAATCAGTTGACTTTATTTCAGTGTTCCATAATGGTGGCAGGGTGGATCTGCCAAATCCTTTGCTCCAAAACGGGAGTTAGGGGCAGGACACTGCCTGACTTTGCCCAGGCTGCTCAATCATAGGCAACCTTGTCTCTCAGCCATTCACTATTTAAAAGGATCTACTTGGTGTCATACTAGGTGCTAAACTGAAGACTAGCATGGTTCCTTTGAGTGTTTGATCTTCCTCTTTCCCCAAGCCAGTGCTAGCACCAACTATAAGTTATTTAAATCAAGATTAACAAAATTAAATCTTCAAAATACCTCCAAGTACCCTGAGTTTGAGTGTGATGTAGCATTGTAAGATGTACAAATAACCCTTCTATCTTTCTTATTTCCCCCATCTCTGTCAGTTTGTCATGTTGTGGGGGCTTGCATGTTGCTGTGACATGGAAAACTATGCCACAGGTATCTCAGATACCAGCAGGACCACCCATGATAGACAGGTTTCAGCTGAGCTTCCAGACTAAGACAGACTAGCGAGCAGGACCCAGCAGCCCACTCCTGAAACAATGAGCCACTGAAAATCCTATGAATGGCAGAGAAGCACTGTCAAATACGGTTTTGGAAAGTGAGCCCCTCACCCCTAGACTCGAAGAGTTACCCCCTCAAAGTAGAGTCTACCTGGATGACGAGAATGGAGTAAAGCCCCTGGGGCCTCCTTTTGCTGATGTGACATGACTCAAAATGAGAAGAACATAGTGGCTGTGACATTGGGCTCAAACATAAAAAGATTGTGTGCATGGCACAGTGTTGGGTAGTGTGTCATTCTGTTGTACATGGAGTGGCTATGAGTTGGCTCTGACATGACGTCACCTACAACAAAATCTTTCCTATTGGTTATGCACTTGAAATTAATTCAACCACAACAAGTCTACTTCTTTTCTTGAAAATGTCTTATCATTTCAACCCTAGGTGGTGATGAACATTTAAATGTTTTGTGGACTCATGATGTGTATGCTAGGAGTCTGCTATTATTAAAATTGAGCACTTTATTATAAAAGTATCTGACATCTTTACCTTTTATATATGTGCAGTGCTAACTATTTTTGCAAAGCATTTTATTTTAGATGTGAGGAAGTAGTTTTGTCTCCTCTCTTACTCATTTCCTTTGTATTTACTCAAAGTCCTCTTCCACCTGGTACCTGTCCTATGCACACTTTAGGCCCTTATTGAATACTCACTGTCATAGTTTGAATATAAAGTGTCCTCTAAAGGTCATGTGCTTTAACGTTTGGTCCCCAGCTGGTGCTTCGGTTTGTGGAGGTTGTGGAACTTTGGGAGGCAAGCTCCTTGGAGGAAGTAGTCCCCTGGGGGCAGGCCTTTGGTAGTTTTCACCCCAGACTTGCAGCCCAGGTTTCTTTCTGTTCCTGATCCACCATGCCTTGAGGTCATCCACCACAGGCCCTGCTGCCACCACTGCCATGCCTGCCATGCTGCCAACATGGGCTGATTCTCTAACTGTGAGCTCCCAATAAACCTCTTTCCTTATAAATTTGTTTGGGTTGGTTTTTCTGCTTCATTGAGAATGTTGTTGTTGTTGTTGTTGTTGTTGTTAGGTGCCATTGAGTCAGTATCCGACTCATAGCGACCCTCATAGGGTTTTCAATGGCAGACTGTTTCGGGATTCCCTTGGGAGTGGATTGCCAGGTCCTTCTCTCAGTTTTGCAGTGCTGGGAATCAAACTCGGGGCCTCAGAGACTGCAGCGCAGTGCTCTTCATTGAGAATAGCTGACTAATTAATATATTCACTCATAGCGATAAAGCCATCCCAGTCACACTGTCATGGGAATTACAGCCTTTCTTTTGCGTGTGACTACCTATCCCTCACTCAAGCTCTGGTGATCAGGTCTTAGGGAGAAGGGTGTGGGACTGTAAATGATATCAGAACTTTATCTTATCTGCTTTGGGTAGATCTTAACTTGGTCAGAACTTAATGTGGAACAATATTTTATATAGACCTGGGTCTTGGATCCTCAGATCAAATAGAGCAAATATTTTCTCTTCTGCCAGGCTCCCTATCAGGGCAGCCAAGGAGACAGTGTTTGACCTGAGGAGCCAAGCCATCACCAGTAGCCTGACCAGTCCTCTTCACGGGGCGGGGGCCTGGCTCCTGAGGCACCCAGTGTGGACTAGAGGAGCCTTCAGAGCAGGGTTTAAACAGCACACCACTGACATTTTGAGCCAGATACTTCTTGGTGGTGGGGCTGTCCTGTGCATCATAGGCTGTTTAGCAGTGTCTCTGGCTTCTACCCTCTATATACCAAGAGCAGCTCTCTTCCCAAGCTGTGACAACCAAAAATGTGTCCAGATATAATTGCCCCTAGCTGAGCACCACTTCCTAGAAGGAAGGGTGGAAGGCAGGAGGAAGGGGATTTTCCTCCCAGGGTGTCCTCTCTGGCTATACCCGCTGGATAGGGTCACAAGGTAGATCTGCAGAAGCAAGCTGAACCCCTGACATGACTGTAGACATTTAGATCTGAGATGAAATATGCCTCTCTTTAAGGAAGAGCCCATGTGGGAAAATGGCAATTTAGGAAACTGGGAAATTACAGGTGACGATTTGCTTCACTGAAATGATGTTCCCTCAGCAAAAGGACTTCTTGAAGAGTTATGATAAATATCAAGACATCCTTGGTGCATTTGCTTTACCTCAGAAGTTAACACTTCCAACCTATTTGCCTTATTAACTGGCCTTTCCCAAAGGCATTGGCAATCTGAGGGAGAGGGGTAGGCAGCTGATTTGGGGTTATCTTGTAAGTTGCCGTCCTTGGAGAACAGTGCTCTGACCTTGTCTTCTGCCAAGAGGACTTACTTCTCAGTTCAGAGAGCTGACCTCATGATTAGTGCAACTTGGAAAGGTGCACATGTATAAATCCCGTATCCTCAGGCAAAAAATGAAAGACAAGGGAGGAATAAAAAGTGAGCAAAGGCACTAGAATAGAGAATTTTTCTGGCTTCTGACAACATCCATGAAGGGAGGTCACCCCATGAAAAGGGGGGAAATCTTCCATTCTGGACATTATATCCAGATGGATTTTTAAAAACAGCATCCAGGCAACTTTTGCACAATAATTGGGAGGAGAGAAGATAGCTAGATAAGCCAACTACCATTAACTTAAAAGGTGTTAATGCCAAGGCCAACAATGCCAAGGCCAATCTGAAATAGCATCAGGCAGGCAGAGTCAGAAGCAGTGGCCCACATGAATTGCTACAATAACAGCCTGGCACTTTTTTTGTACCTGCAAGGATATGATCTTTGGAAATACAAAAGCCAGTCACCCTTCCTTTCAGCTGCTGTGTTTTCCCTCTGGGCATATTGATGCAACTTCAATAGCTCAGAGCTATATTTAGCACTCACCAAAATACCCACCACCCAGGCTGCACCCTCCCCTGCCTCTGCAGATTAGCTGTGGCTGCTGTATTTCTGTTCCAGCCCAACAAGAGTGTACCGGATTGCCGAGGAACTGAGTCCAGGAACCATTGTGGCCAACATCACAGCGGAGGATCCTGATGATGCAGGCTTTGCCGATCACCTCCTCTACAGCATCACTACTATTAGCAACTATTTTGTGATAAATCAGTGTGAGTCACATACAGCCATCCTTAAGTGCGACCTCTAATGCAGCCATTTGGGTCATTTTACAATATTTGGTCTGTCTTCTGGGCAAGTGCCTGCCTTTCTTTCTAGGCTCAGCCTTAGTTACTAGAGAATAGGTATATTAAAAGCAGTTGGCATAGTGGTGGTAGAGACTGAACAGGGGCCAGTGTTGACAGCTGGGTCTCCCTTCACGTTTGTAAGATGAGGAGACATCTTTTCTTACCCATCATTAGGGTCATGGTTGAGACCCCTATAATTTGTCTGAATCTATAAAAGACAGATTAAGAAGAAAAAAGCATGCAAATTTTATTGAGTTTTATATGACACTGGAGCCTTCAGAAATGAAGACTCAAAGATATAGGGCAACTGTGTTTTTATGCTAAGTTGAGGCTGGAGGCAGCCTGCACAACTTAACAAGATCCTTTCTTAAAATGAAAAATAATAAAAGGGAGCTGGGGTTGCAGCTCAGTGGTGGAGTACTTGCCTATTCTGCATGAGGCACAGGGTTCAACCCCCTAGCACTGGAAAAAATAAATGAATATATGAGAGAGAGAGAGGAAGAAAGAAAGAAAGAAAGAAAGAAAGAGAGAGAGAGAGGGAGAGAACGAGAAAGAAAAGAGAAAAAGAAGGGATTAGTTGTGAATTATGACTGGAGGAGGTATATAATCTAATAGTATTAACCTGAGGGAATTTAGCAAGGTATGTGTGTCCAGGTTCTTTGAGGCATCTCTGAATTCCAGGATAAGGCTGCTCCTCTCCACTGGGCATAGGTAGGGTATCTCTGGAATGATCACACCAGAAGAAAGTCACAGAATTCTCTGATGGCTTGTTTCAGGGGAGCAGGCAGGAGAAGGTCACAGAGGATTTCCTGCTTCTTTTGTTTTTTCAAGCGTCAAGGTGCTATATTGTGGGGGAGCAACCCCTGAACCGAGTTACCTATGAGGAAGGTTGGTTACATACCTGAGATGGGCTGCCTACTTGTGAGGCACCCTGAAGTCTTTGGAAGAGAGGATCTATACCAGTGCTGACACTGAAAAACAAATATATAATTTCAAAGTCTCTAGTAGTTACATCTTAAAAACAAGTGAAATTAATCTTAAGATCTAAAATATTATCATTTCAACATATAACCAATATTTTAAGATTATTGAGATATTTTACATTATTCTCTTTGGTACCAAGACTTGGAAGTTTGTTGTATATTTCACACTTAAAGTACATCTCAAGACTGGTCCCATTTCTTTCTCTTTTTTCTTCTTTTCTTTTCCCTTCCTCCCTTTCTCCCTCCCTCTTTCTCTTTTCTTCTCTCTCTCTCTCTCTCTCTCTCTCTCTCTCTTTCCTTCCTTTCTTTTTCAGTACTGGAGGGCTAAACCCATGGCCTCACTCATACATCTTGTTGTTGTTAGGTGCCGTCAAGTTGGTATCCAACTCATAGTGACCCTACATACAACAGATGAAACACAATTGTTGTGCTTCTCTGCTATCCATAGGGTTTTCAATGGCTAATTGTTTCTTGGGAGTGGGTTGCCAGGTCCTTTTCCCTCACTCATACTAGACAAATGGTTTACCATGGATCTTCATCCCCATCCCCCTTTAATTACTTTTTATTTTGAGACAAGTTCTTGCTAAGTTTCACAGACGGCCTCTGGCTTCAAATTTGTGAACCTCCTGCCTCAGCCTCCCGAATAGCTGAGATTACAGGTGTACACCATGGCACTTGGCCAGACTGGCTCCATTTTCAAGTGCTAAATAGCTACATGTGGGTAGTGGTGATATATTGGAAGCGTCTCTCCAGATCAATCTATTGGATTGTTAGAAGTTATTTTCCCATCTGATATTGGGGTAAAGGAAGAGTTTCTATCTTCTGTAAGAGCCACCTTTATTGGAGACTTCATACGTAGCAGACATTACGCTGAGTGATCTACATGCATTCCACACCAAGTACTCAATACAACCTAGTGAACTAACATAATCCATGTTTCACAGAAAAAGAAACTGAGGCTTAAGGAGATACCCGAGTAGGTTACATGACTTACCCAAAGTCTCACATCTGGTATGTCATGAAGCAGATATACCAGTCCAAGGCAGCTGACTCCAGAGCCTCCCCTCTTAGCTACAACTAGATTGTGCAACCTTCATAATTCCAGATTACATCACCCAAAAGGACATCACTTTACATAATGACTTTATGAACATAAGTTTTGGACAATCTCAGAAAGACAATGTGTTATTGGCCGTTTAGGCTTTTGGGCAAATTGTACCAATTCTAGGGGTTAGAGGGTGGAGGCTGGAGGTGGGCAAAAGCAATAACTGGTCTCTACCTCTAAAAACTTCTCAGTTCCTTGACCTTGAGCAGGAGTCCCTGACCCCTGGGTCACAGACTACCACTCATCTGTGCCTATTAGGATTTGAGCCGCATAGCAGAAGTTGAGTGGGGAAAAAGCAAAAGTTTCATCTGTATTGACAGCTGCTCTCCATCAGCTCATATCCCCAAAACCCTCCAACCTCATCTGTGGAAAAATTGTCTTCCTTAAAATGAGTTCCTGGTGCCAAAAAGGTTGGGGATGCCTTACCTTGAGGACTTCACTCAGTGAATAGTGTAGGGATTGGCAACGCTGGTTGAGAATTCTGTTCACTCTCTAGTATTGCAAAGTTGAACTTTAACAAGTACATTTGGTTTTTTCCTTGTTTGGAGTTTTGTTTTGTTTTTTGAACATTTTAGTTAAGATTCTGGTTCTTGGTAGCAGAAATCAAGGCAAACCAAACTGAGCATGGAGAAGACAAATTAGGGGGATCTATCAACAGGATACCAGGTATCTCAGAAGAAAGAGTCAACTCTAAGCCAGGTGCTGTCATGCCTGTAATCCCAGTGATGTGAGGCTGAGGCAGGAAGATCGAGAGTTTGAGGTCAGAGACAGCCTGTGCAAACTAGTGAGACCCTATCTCAAAGTAAAAAATTTAAAAAGGGGGCTGGGGGTGCAGCTCAGTGGTAGAGCACATGCAAGGCCCTGTGCTTGATCCCTGTCCCCCCTCCCCAATAAAAGAGACAACAGATCAGGGCATAGCAAGTGTGTAAACTAGCACTGCTCCATAGGCTAGTTCCCTATGTGTGTTTCTCAGTTACAAATTCTTCAATACGGGAACTCAGTTGGTCAAGGAGGAGTCAAGCATCCACCAATTTTGCCAACTAAGGGCAAGATCTGTGGCCAGGGGATCAATCCTGCAGTCTAGGGCACAAAGTTCTAGAAGAATCAGGCCAGATATGTCAATAAATATAAATATGTGAACTTTATAAAAAGATGTGTTTGTAATAGAGGATATTCTGGGTGTGAGCCAGTCCTTGTATTAGAACAGTCCTTTCCAGGTCTCTCCACCTTTCCTTATGCCTGTACTCTTCGTTTGTCTTCAAAGGTCATGTTCTAATTTTTGCCTTCGTAGTGACTGGTACCATCCAAGTGGCCCAAAGGATAGACCGAGATGCAGGTGATTTGAGACAGAATCCCAGCATTTCTTTGGAAGTTCTGGTGAGGGACAGGCCCTCTGGGGGTCAGGAGAACCGTATCCAGATAACCTTCATTGTGGAAGACATCAATGACAATCCTGCCACATGCAAAAAGCTGACCTTCAGGTAATCATGTTTTGAAATTTGTGCTGGACCTTTTACCTCGAGGGGAGCCCTCAACTTTTTGGCTTCTCTGGTATAGTTCCGGAAGGAATCGAAATAATATGGGCATTTGAGGAGATGGCTCACTACAGTAAGTAGATTTGAACTGTCCAGTTTATTGATAGGTTTTCTTTTCATCATCTTTTTCTCATCCCTTTCTTTTATTTTCTTTCTTTTTAATCATTTCCCTTCTCCACTTTCTAACTCTGTTATTTTTTATTTTGTTCTATTGGTGAAAAGTACCACAGAGATTTGTTAGACTCTCTCAGGACTGTGCCTTTTCTTTATTTATTACCACCAGTGGCAAAATGGTGCTGTTAGTTAGCAGTTAAGATGGATGCTTGAGACTTAGGATTAGTAACTAGGAACTCCCAAAGAACCCAATTGCTAGTAATGTGAATAAATCAAACCAAGTACTTGCATAAAACAAAACAAAGCATTTAATTCACCTTGTGTAACGTAATTGTGTGTAAACAAAAAGAAAATGCAAATAAGGGTGGGATGTGAATTATTTGGTATACTTTGATTTGTTTTTTGTTCACAATCTATTCCCAGTTGTTTGAAAATAAAGTCATTTGTGATTCTAGGCCATTATGCTTTTTGATAACAGTATTGTCCTTCAACTACCACAAATAATTGGCTTCAGCTCTGCACTTTTCCTACCAGGCAGTCTCTGGTTTGTTGGAAGTCTGAAGGGGGCTGTGGTGGAGTGTGGGGTGCCGGGTGGGAGTATGTGGGATGAGGGTGGGTAGGGTGGCAAGTCTCAGAGACATAGCCCTGCATATGGAGCAAGGCTGAAGACCAGGTTGCAGTTTTGATGTACTGATGGGGAAAGTCTCTTGAGTTTATCTTTGATTGCTTTTGTAAGTTTGTTCCAGGTGACTTTGGACACAAACTCAATACATACTATGGCCTCACAAAAGACAAAGATCCCTAGGCAAAGATTGCCTGGGGTAAGCAATAACAATTTTAGTTCTTTTATTATGCTTATGAATGTCTCTTGTTTTCCCAGTTGACATGTCCAGCATAGTTAGGGAATGAGTGTGGTCTTGAGTCTGACATCAAAGCAGTTGTACTGTGTTCTGGGCCTATTCAGACCTACTCCCCACCCTGCCCTGTGCCCCAGGGGCCTGACCTGTATAGATACCAACTGGCTTCCTTGCCTTCCATCTTCTATTGGCCAGTGGGAGCCCAGGAATGAGGATGTGAGAGTGAGGCCAGTGTGTTTACCCCCGGCACCCTCCCTATCAGCTGGATGCATCCCTTCACCCTCTCTGCACACAGCACTCTTTGTCCCTGGGTTCCAGTTTCAGGAACTCCTCCCTCCTTTGACTTCTCTGGGCCTCAGGGTAGTAAGGATGCTGCACTGTTATTATCTGAGGTTTTGTACCATCCCCCATATTTCCTTAGCCCCTGTGGGCACCTTTGTAACAATTCCTTTACTAAACCTCCTAGAATTATCCTAATTTGCCATCTGCTTCCTTCTGAGACCCTGATCAACTCAGTCACAGGCCAGACCACGTGATGGGTTTCTATCCCAACCTAAGCATTCCTGCATCTCAGAATCTTTTAGATGCATAGGGATGGTTGCTGTGTGGAGTTAGGTCTGTGACTTCTACACCATTATGTGTAGAAATTGAGCTGACCTTCTGTTAAGAGAAGTTTGAGCTCCAGAGATAGAGATGAATTTTATAGTCACACTTACACTTGCCTTAAAAATCTACATCTATGCCAGCACTCTTGGGTGGCCCAGTGCATCCTGGGAAATTCCTATCTTCTTGTCCTGGCCTCCTGTGCTTCTTTGCTCCCTTGCCCTGAGAGGTAGGGGCTGCGGTGAGGAGTAAGAACTCTGGGCATCAAGCCTGCACTGTTTCAAGCCTCTCTTGTCTGTTTTCTTCCTGAAGTGCATCTCTGCCCATTGCACATTCTGCCTTCCTGGAGTCCAGAGTCCCCTGAGGGGGTGGAATGACAATTTGCAGACTGTGTTCCATACTAGCTGGCTAAATCACCTTTTGAATGTCCCAGACTATCCACCAAGCCCATACAGAATCCTGCTTCTGATCTTTCCACCAAATTAGTGCCGAAGGCCAACACTAAGTCAGTAACTGGACTAGCTGTATTTATTACCAGACCTCACTGTAAACAATGTTTGAGTCTCTCCTCTGGGTTTTTCCAGTGAGAGTAGCTCCCAGCCATACTATGAAAGCCAAGATGTGAGGAAGGCCACAAAATGGCTTCTTCTGAGGCCCAGAACTGGAAGTCTTCCCTCCAAGGGCCCTTGTGGGCACCCCATGGCTCCTGAGTGTACTTGATGGAAGGCAGGGCAGGGGGGGCTGAGAAGCCCTGACCCTGAATCAT
The DNA here is from genome assembly GCA_007922755.1 of Pedetes capensis. Taxonomy (NCBI): domain Eukaryota; kingdom Metazoa; phylum Chordata; class Mammalia; order Rodentia; family Pedetidae; genus Pedetes; species Pedetes capensis. Next base: position 16,269 of record VMDO01003095.1, read on the forward strand.
CACCACCCTCCCATCCTAATCCCGTCCCCATCCCAACCCTGCCAAAGCCAAGCACACAAGCAGAACAAAATAAAAGGATGGACGACAGAAATGGCACTTTCACAGTCTCTGATACTTGTCCCTGAATGCGTGATTTTGAAAGTGTGTGCAAGCAGGCCTAAGAGTGGGTGGGCCCGGTGCCAGCATCCATTGGCAGCAGCTGGGCTATTGGAGGCCAGGTGGCTGTGTGCCGCAGGGCGGAGGGCGGACTGGAGGAGGCGGGTGCCCCCTGCTGCCTCCCGCAGGTCCCTGCAGGCTCCCATCCCTCAGCACAAGCCCCTGCGCCTTTCCCAGGCTAGTGATGAATTGGCCCAGGGCCTCAATGGAGGCATCAAAGACGCCCAGACAGTCCCAGCTTAGGTTGTAAATTGTCAGGAGCTTGGCCAAAATCACTTAGCAAGCTGTTTTTGTGCGAGAGGGGGAGAGGGTTGGCCAATTCAGAATGTGGCTGGATGGAGTCACCTTTGCAAGGGAGGGACCAGTGGTCAGATGGTTGAGAGTGAGGGCAGCTTGCCTTTCAGGCCAGGCTTGATGAATGAGGGGGAGTGGCTTTCTAAGTCATGTGCTTAGGACTGTTAGGGAAGAATAAAAGAATTTTCCAAGGCTGGGGATGTAGCTGAGTGCTGGCCTAAGGGCTGGAGGCCCTGGGATAGATCCCCAGCACAGGGATGGGTGGGGGGCGTGTGTGTGGTGGGAGACTTGCCAAGTGTAGGGGCCTCTTTTGGAGCGGGAATTGTTTGGGCTCACCACCCTGGATTCCTTGGACTCTGTGATCCCCTGGCTTCTGCAGAGCTGTAATCAATGCTCAGATCCCCAAACATCTGTGGCCTGGATACTCATTGACAGAATTTAAGTTTACAGTGGCTATAACACAGACAATAGAGAATTGTATCTGGAGGCCTTAACGTTCTTGCACAGGCTTTGGAACCAGTCTGCAGCATTCTTCCCCTGTAAACTGAGGACCAGGGTACAAACCTGTTGAAGATGAAGAAATTTGAGATTGTGTTTTTAAAGTGCCTGGTATGATACAGCATGGCATTGGTGTTTAATAAGTGCTCTCTATTCTAAGTACTTATGAAAAAACCATGACATTGGATAATCAAGGTAGGAACTCAGACTCCAATCCTGCCGAAACACAGATGTGCTGTTGACAATTAAGACATGGTGGAGACTTGGGTACGCCTGTTTTCTCTCCGGACAACAGGCCTGGTCATCTTCAGCAGTCCAAGACTATCCTTCCTGTCAGAACTTGCTCCATACTTGCTGAGCCCAGAGCCCATTTTAGCTGTCATTGGGAGAGGCTGTGGACTGTACAGGGGCATAATTTGGTTGCAGAGAGAGGCATAAAGGATTAGAGAATTTAACATGTTAGTCTGGATGCTCTGAGAATCAGATGCCAAGACAGTATTAAGTGTGCAAGACTTTTATTAGGGAAAATACCTATGGGAGCGAATGGAAAGAAAGCTGGAGGTTAGGAGAGCCATCAGACCATGATGCAAGTCTAACCTGAGTGAAAGAAAAAGAGAAGGAAAGTGGTTTAAAATATCCTAGACTACTGTATCCTCTAAGAAATGCTGGGCTAGGACACTGGGAGTCCTGGAACCAAAGGCAGCAGTCACAGGACAGAATGAGCCTGAGCCTGTTCAATATGTCTGCCACTCCCAGGCATTGGTGCATGGCTGCACTGTGAACTCATTGATAGATTTCAGAATCCAATAGTTGAGGTCTGTGGTCAGCTTTAGTCTAATGGCTGAAGGTCTTCCAGGCACATTGTCATAGCAGCTACCATATATTTCTGGAAGAAATTCTGCCAAAGGAAAATATGATCAAGGTAGATGGTAAAAACAAGACAAAAAACTCAAAAGCAACAACAAAAACCAGCCACAAATTCTACCCTCTATGATATCCCTTGGGCTGGGATTTAGCTCAGTTGGTAGAGTGCTGTGCCATAGTCTCTGAGGTCCCAAGTTCAATTCCCAGCACCGCAAAAAATGGGAGAAGGGCCTGGCAATCCACTCCCAAGGCAATCCTGAAACAGTCAGCCATTGAAAACCCTATGAGGGTCGCTATGAGTCGGATACCAACTCGATGGCACCTAACAACAACAACAACATGATATCCCTTTGCAATGTGACTTTGCCAGGCTTCTCATCAGGAGACTGGTTTCTCTTTCTACTTGAATGTAGGCTTGACCTGTGAATTTCTTTGGCCACTGGGACATTCATAAACAAGGCACAATAGAGGCTGGCCAAATGTTTGTGTATTGGGACTGACCCTGTCTTGCTACTTTTGGAATCCTGAGAGCTCCCTGTGAAGGGCCTCTAGTCTTCTGGAGGAAGAGAGACCCGAAGCAGAGACCAAGCACTTTCCTACCACCAGCCACATGAGTGAGGCCTTCCTAGACCTCCAGCCCCATCTGAACTGCCAGGACCACAGACAGCAGCTATGTCCAACCAGAAACAAAAGAGCTGCCAGATCACCCATAGCATCATGAGAAATAATAACTACTTATTGTTTTAGGTCACCAAGTCTTGAGGTGGTGTGTTATATACCAGAAGCTGACACAAATTATGCCCATTTTATAGATGGGCAAACTGAAACCTGAAAACATGATAAAGGGTCTCAATGAATTGAAGCCTGTAGGTGTTAGTCTTCCTCAGAGTTTCCCATCCTATGCTGCGGTTGACCAAAGACTTGAGTTTGGGAGTAGATTTACTCATTTGTATTATTTGCCTAGACCCTGGGTCAACTGAGATTGGGACCCTCAAATTCAACCCTCAATAAACCTCTTTTGAATGAACGATACTAAGTTATTTAAAGGCCCTTCTCTCATACTGAAGGTATTAAGACACACATTGAAGAATTCCCAAACTGAAAAGCCTGAGAGATGAGGGGTGCAGGGGTAAAGGAGTTTTCTCTAACCAGATAATAAACTTCTGCAGTAGGGGCTAGAACTTATATTTCTCTTATATTCTTTTTCACAACTGTGTTGTCAAATGTTATCATTTATTTGTTCATTTGACAAATACTCATTGAGTGTGTAAAGAACAAAGCAGACAAAGATCCCTGCCTTTGTGGGGCTTACGTTCAAGGAGAAATGTAGACAATAAACAAGGTAAGTAAAATATATAGTATGTTGGATAATGATAAGTACTAAGAATTACAAATCAAGGGGAGAATAGGAGAGGAAGCATTAAACAGGGATCCTTGATATTTTAGATAAGGTAGCCACACTGAGAAATCACACTGGAGCAGAGCCTAAAGAAAGTGAAAGAGAGAAGGTATTAGTCCATTTTCCATTACTGTTACAAATGCTTGAGAAAATCAAGTTGTAATGAGAAAAGGGTAACTTTGGCTCACAGATTTAGAGGTTTCAGTCCATAACTGGTTGACTCCATTACTTTTGGCTCTTGGCAAGGCTGCTCATTACAACATGAGCATGTGCCAGGGTGAAACTGCTCATCTCCTGGCCAGGAAGCAAAGACAGTGAGGAAGGGGCCAAGGTCCCACAATCCCCTTGAAGCACATCCCCCCAGTGACTTAATTTCCTTCCGCTAGGCTCCACCTCTTAAAGGTCCCATCACATCCCAATGGTACTACCCTGGGGACCAGGTCTTTATTACCCCAGGCTTTGGGGGACATTCAGCCCACAAACTATAGCAGAGAGCTTTATGGGTATTTGTGGGAGGAGCATTCCACAGCAAGTACAATGGTCCTGAGGCCAGAATCTGGTGGCATGTGCAAGGAGCACCAGAGAGCCAGAGTGGCAGGAGGTATCTGAACAAGGAGTTAATAGGAGATGAGGTCAGAGAGGTAAAGTAGGATGGTCCTGTAGATCAAAGTTAGGACTTTGAGTGAAACGAGGAGCCATTTGAGATTTAGGAGCAGAGGACTGGCATGACCTACAACATTTAAAAAGCAGCCTTTGGCTGCAGAAAGGAGAAGGCAGAAGCAGGAGACCTGTGAGGAGGTTACTGAAGTAAGCAAGAACTTGCTTGGAATTGAAAATGAGGTAGAAGTGTCTAGTTTAGGGCCGAGGTTAGAAGGAGCACTCAGTCGCCATTTGGTGGGGAAAATATTGAATCATGTCTTTTCACCAGCATTATGGTAACTGAAAGAGCAGCCAACGGGACGTTGCTTCTGGACTTGAACAAGTTCTGCTTTGATGATGACAGTGAGGCACCAAACAACAAATTCAACTTCACCACGCCATCTGGAGTGGGGAGCAGCCACAGATTTTTACAGGTTCCAGCTGGCTCTGGGAAAATCGTGGTCAGTTTATGGTCATTGCATCATTGAAAGGGCATTGGGGATGCTGGTCCAACATGCATAGTGCTTTTGCTGCACCACAGAGAGAAATTTCCAAGGTAACCCCTTTACAAATCCACTGAAACTGACAAACTTAATGGTGGGTCTGTGTTCCCATCTGCTCTTTATTTTACCCAGGTCCTAGAATCATTCGTTATGCCTAGCTGTGCTGGGGGTGCTAAGGACTGGATTCTTCTTTGCATAGCTTACATTTGCATGCCTGCTTCGTGTGCCTTTGTAGACACATTAGTGCCCTTTGCACTCAGGCCCTTGTGTTTATTTGCATGCTCATTCCTCAAATGAGATGTGAGGGAGAGAAATCAGGGCCTGGGCCACATGTGTGTCTTGATAGATTCCTCATTGTAAAACCTGCAGAGACCCAAAGGAGAACGAGACAGGGAGGGTGTAAAAAGCAAACACAGGAGTGAAAGCATAGTTGGAGGAATGGGCATGAAAGGAGGGTCTCTGCCAGCCAAGGCCTTTCCTTACAGGGCTCCTGCTGGAGGGTGGTGGGGAATGAGAGGAAAGGGAAAGGCAGGGGCAAATGGCTGGGTCTTGACAGCCTTAGCAGCAAAGGTAAGGCCTCAGGGAGAAGAGCAAGCAGGCCACTATCCTTCCCCTGGGCCCTCCTCCTTCCCCATCTCCCATCAAGCCCTTCTGCAATCCCCAAAAGAGACTTTCCAACTTTATTCATAATGTCATGTAAAAAATAATTTCTATCCTGGCACAGTGGCATGCACCTGGAATTCCAGTGACTCGGGAGGCTGAGGCAGGAGGCTCACAAGTTTGAGGCCAGAGGTAGCCTGTGCAATTTATCAAGACCCTGTCTCAAAGTAAAAAATTGAAAAGGAGTTGGAGGTGCCGCTCAGCGGTAGAGCACTTGCCTAGCGTGTGTGAAGCATGAGGCCCTGTACCACAATCCCCAGTACCACAACAAAACAAAACAAAACAAAACAACCCCTTTTTTCCTCTTTGGGAAATTGATCTATGTTCACTGTAGAAAATAAACACAGTAAAAGCATCACTATGCAGGAATAAATGTTGTCACTATTTTGATATATTTCCTCCTTGTCTCTTTTCTATGCATGTATTTTATGTATCCATATACATACATATATGCATAAGTACATTGCTGTTGTTGTTGGTAGGTGCCACGGAGTTGGGTCCTATTCACAGCAATCCTCACAGGGTTTTCAATAGCTGATTGTTTTGGGATTGTTCCAGGAGTGGGCTGCCAAGTCTTTCTCCCATTTTTTCAGTGTTGGTGCTGGAACTTAGGGCCTTAGCACACAGCAGCACTCTACCAACTGAGCTAAACCCCAGCCCGCATAAGTATGTTAAATAGTGGAAAATATCCCTGTATAAATTTTCAATATTGTGCTTTCTCTTTAACTAATATGAAGTTATGAGCCTATGCTTGTTGGGCAATGGTGCTGGACGAACATCTTTGTACATATATTCTCTCTTCTGGGAAATTGTTTTGAATGCGTTCTCTGGCAGTGCACAAAGGTATGGTCATAATTTTTCAAAGCTCTTTAAATGCCTGGGCAAAATGTTTTCCAAAAAGATTGTGCCAATTTATATGTCCGCTATTGTATGATAATGTCTTTGTCATTTCAATAAGTAGGACTGTTTAACTGCATAATCTAATATTTCTGTTTTAATCTAGTTGATTGGTGATCTAGATTATGAAAATCCAACTAATTTAGCAACTGGCAATAAATACACTATTATAATCCAGGTGCAAGACGTTGCCCCTCCTTACCACAAAAGCAAGTATCATCTTGATTTATTTCACATGGCATTTTCCTTGAGCAACTATGACTAATCTGTTCTAGGCAATTCTAGGTATTGTGGAGGGTCTTCCCATCTCACTTGTTGTTAGGTGCCATCAAGTCAGTGTCTGACTCATAGCAACCCTACGTACAACAGGCGAAACACTATTGTCAATGATACTTTGCTGTTCATAGGGTTTTTAATGGCAGACTGATTTTTGGGTGTGGGTTGCTGGGTCCTTCTCCCAAGCCTACAGCACCTGGTGTTCTGAGGTGGTCTCCCATCCAAGTATTAACCAGGCCCAACCCTGCTTAGCTTCCAAGATCTGATGGGATCAGACACCGCAGTGGTCTGGCTGCAGGGTTTCCCATCTCACTAGTAGCAGGGCTCTAATGCAGGGCTCTCCTATTCCTTGGCTGAATTATAACAGTCTTTGAAGGGTCTCTCTATCTTCAGTCTTGCTCCTTTTCCAGGGTAGTCTTCCCATTTCTGTCAGTGATTTTTTTCAGACACTGCAAATGCTATCATATCACTGCCTTGAGTGTGTCCTACAGCTGTCAAGACTGCACTCTTGGGCTTGGCATGCAATGACTTTCATCATCTGGCTGCTGTTTAACTCCCTAACTGAAGCTCCTATCCCTCCCTTCCAAATCCTACTTTTTTCCAATTAGACCAGGGCAGCTTACAGTTGCCCTGAGTGAATCATGCAGTTTTATACCTTGGTATTTTTGCACATGCCTAGAAACATCAGCCCCAACACCCATTCTCTTCTGTCCCGTTTTTCTCACTCCATAATTCCTCCCCCAGGTCCATTGTGACCTGTACAAATATTTATTAGGGGGCCACTACCCTAAGTGTCTTAAAGGTAGGAACCACCAGGTCTTATCTACTGTATCCCAAGACCTGCACTCAGAAGATGCTTTAAAAGTGTTGACTAATCCAATGAATGAGTAGGGATTGCGAGTTCAATTTGTTTCTATTTCCATTTTTAGATAACATCTATATTTCTATCCTAACGAGCCCAGAAAATGAGTTTCCTCTCCTCTTTGACAGACCATCCTACGTATTTGATGTGTCAGAAACGAGACCAGGTGAGGAACAGCCAAGACCAGATCCCAGCACTCTTGCTGGACTCTTCCCAGATGTACTTTCTGTGAAGGGGAAAGCTCCTGCCAGAGGCCCCCAGCGTGTTCTTCACAGCTGCTTAGTGTTTATTGCACCTTGCTGCTGTGGAGCCCTTCAGGTGAAACTTAGATTTTGAAAACTGTTGATTAAACCACGTTTCTCTGAAGCCCCTGATTGCTTCCTTGTCTATTTGCCTGATTCTGCTAATCCTCCTTTTTTTGTAGCCTAGATTTTCTCTTGGTCTCCACTGTGATTTTTAACCAGCCCAGAGAATTGAAGGTTAAAAATAGAGAAAAGGTTTCCCATTTCTTTATTTCCTTCATTTAAAAACAAAATAAAGACATTTTCTTTCTCTTCTCAGATTCTCTAGAGGCCTCCTTTTCTGCCCTTTATCACATCTTGGTTTTTGTAGGCTTCTCCTCCATTAAGAAAACCCTCTCTACCCTTAGCCTCAGTTTCTCTCCAGTATAGACTTCTCCATAACCTTTGATGTGGAGATAATGAGTACTTCTTCTATATTTAAAAACCAAGCCAAACCCAAAACAGAACACTCCCTCTGAAATTATCTCCTCTCCTTTTTACTCTGTTTATCATGGTCTCCGTTTCCTAACATTAAGTTTTAAAATAAGATGTACACACACACACACACACACACACACACACACACACACACACACACACACAAGGTCCAAAGAAAATACTTTTAATTCCTTACATTTTGCCCAGTGAATAACACACTCACCAGAAACAAGCATTTTATGAATTCACAGATCTTACTACAATTGTTTTTGACCATCTGCCCTAGGTCACACTCTTGGTGCTAGACTATAGAATTGAATAAGGTTTCTGCCCTGGAGGAGTGTTATTTATGAGAAGGGACTACTATAAAACAAGAAACCCAGAACTCTAGCAGCCCCACTGACAATATTTGTAAAATAAGCAATATGGAACAATATTTAAAAACCTATACTCCACAATCATCCGTTGCTACATTCTTTGCAAGTACTCTACCACTAGGCTGCACCCCTAGCCCACTTTTTATTTTTTTATTTTGAGTCAGGGTCTTGCTAAGTAATGCAGGCTGCCTCTGGCCTCGAGCTTGCCATTTTCTTGTCTCCACCTCCCAAGTCGCTGAGATTGTAGGTTGCTCCATCATGCTTGGCATCAGTTGCTACATTCTTATAAAGTTATTTATTTCTTCATTTGTTTATAAGACCAATTCATGCTCCTTATAAAAAAATTCACCAAATACAGGAGACATTTAAACACCATTGGTGGATGTGTGGGGATGGATGTTCTTTGCACTGTTGTTTATAAAAGCAGCATAATCGGTATCCTCGGAGTCTCTGTAAAGGCATGAGTTGTCTTTCACACCTCACAGCACGGCTTGGATCATAGGGTCCGTTACCTAGTGGGTGCTCATTAGCATTATTTGAATTTAGTAGAATTGAGGATACAAAACATACAGAGTTTAAATAGCAAAGAGACCTCCAAAAGTATTAGGCGTATGGCAGCAAAAACATCTGTTCCCTGATCCTACTCCCCCTTCCCCATCAAGGCTAATCATAGGTACTTTATTCCTCCAGCCCGAACTCGGGTTGGACAGGTACGAGCAACTGATCAAGACCTCCCCTGGAGCAGTGTCATGTACTCCCTCTCCACTGGAGGGGCCAGCCTCCAGTACCCAAATATATTTTGGATTAATCCCAAAACGGGAGAACTCCAGCTAGTAACCAAAGCAGATTATGAAACAACCCACGTCTACGTTCTCAGAATCCAGGCCACCAATGGGGAGGACACGAGCTCAGTCACTGTGAGTTGGTTGTTGGGTCTGTTCATATTCACCCACCTGGTTAACTGAGGGTCTTCTTGGTACCCTTGGCGTGTGGCTGCAGCAATGAGGAGTCTCCACATGTGTGTCTTGCAGATGTGAAGAGAAATGAGTTAGTGATGTCCAGGACATAAAGACTCACATCTTTATGTGAGGTCCAAGTGTACGGGTGATTGAGAGGAGTGCTGAGATTGACAGTCAGACACTGGGATAGCTGCAGCCTCCATGTAAATATTGCGTTGTCTTTGCACTGGGCTGGTGGTGAGGGGCACACTGCTAGAAGTTGGGGATGGTTTTATGGTTCTGCATCTCCCCAAGAGCAGTTTAGCCATGCTTCTATCACGTCCCACACCAAATAGGGTAGATCTTACAATGGTGCTGTATTAGCTTAGTGTCACTGTACTGAAGCACCTGACATGGGCTACTTATGAAGTAAAGAGAGGTTTATTTGGGCTCATGCCTCTGGAGGTTCATGTCTGTGCATAGGTGGCCCGATCTGTTTGCATCTCTGGTGAAGGTGGCATCTGATGGTGTCTTAATGAGTGCTCACACCTTGAGCCAGGAAGCAGAAAGAAAAATGGGCCAGGATTCCACAGTTCCCTTGGGAGCATGCCCTCAGTGACCTAAGGACTGCCCATCACCTACAGGTTCCTGCACTTCCCAGTAGCACCCCTAGGAACCAAACCCAGGACACATGGACATCTAGGGAATACTCATTCCCACTATAGTAGACATCTGCTGCCATACTAGTTTCCAACCCTTGATGCTGAGAATCTTGTGAAATGTAGATTTTCCAGTGAGTAGGTGTGTGGGTCTGAGATTCTGCATCCTAACATGCTGCCCAGTGGTGCCACAGCTGTTGGTCCAAGGCCACACTTTGAGTAGCACACAAGGCTTACATAAGGTCCATAGGGTCAGATGGTAGAATTATCCTAGGGCAACATCATGGCCACAAAGATCCAACTCCTTCTTATTCCTTCTCATTAGTAGGTGAAAAAGCATAAAGGCAAATGGACTCCTCACTAGCAGCAGGCAGCTCTGTGTGGTAGAGACAATAACTGGCTCAGAGTCAGGAGAACAAGCTCAATTCTCAACTCTGATCCCAATTTTCCAAGGGGGTCTGAGTAAGGCTTATCTCTGTGTCCCTATTTCAGCACTTCTTAAGTGGAGAGTCATTGGATAACCCAATGCCCGAACAGTCCAGTGCCTCCAGTGACTTGCTTTGAATTAATGGGATGGGGTTTTCAGTGATGTGTGAGGCTCAGCATTGCCAGCCAAGGAAAGTTGGAGATAATTACAGTGTTTGTTAGGCTGGAGATTTTTAAGAAAAATGAATGGACTCCACTTTGGGAGCTAACTAGAGTGAACATTTCAATTTATTCCTGGGCTCAAAAATAGCTTAAATCCCCAAATTTCAAAAGTAGGATGAATACGACTCAAAATTCATAAGCTTTTAAAAAGGGTGATGAACTAAATGATCACACAAGTCCCTTTCAGGGCTGACATTCTATGATTCTGTGCTGGCAGGTGTCCCAGTCTACATGCCAATTCACCAGGCATAAAAGGCAGTGATGAAAGAGAATAGGCTGGCTCTGCTTGTGGCAGGTCAGCTCCCAGCCTCAGTGCGGTGCTAATAGCCCAGGTTACAGATGAGATCCTCACTTAACCAGCTCCGCTTGCTCTGGCCCAGTGCTTTGCAACCCTGGCTTCCGATTAGAATCACCTAGGGAACATAAAGGACCATGCCTCGGCCGCACCCTCCCGGGACCACAATTCATTTAGTCTGAAGTGAGCCTGAAAGAGTGGAGCCTGGTTTGGGAACCATTCCTGTGTACTCCAAGTTAGAGACCAAACTTCCAATTCAGCAAACAAGGAAGTCCATGGTTGGGGGCGGGGGGCATCTATAAATCCATAGCCATTGCTGGAAAACAACTCAGCATCATCTTTGGGGAATCTGGGTATCTAGGTGCATGTATGGGGGTGCATGTGAATGTCTACATATACTACATGCACATGCATGCACACACACACACACAGAAAGAAAAGAAGTTAATAGCATAGGGTTTGCAGTAGGTCAGAACTGAATTCAAATCCTAGTTCAGCCACTCACCAGCTGCATAGTCTCAGGTCATTTACCTGGCCTCTCTCAGTCTCCTTTTGCTCATGTATAAAATGGGAATGATTATGTTGTCTCTCTCTCCTATGAGATTAAATGAACTAGTCCATGAAAAGTGCCTGGCACACAGGAAACACTCGGTAAATTTTAGCTCGTAAGAACAACTGCCTTCTTGCTGCTCTAGGTTACTGTGAACATCCTTGGAGAAAACGATGAAAAGCCAATGTGTACCCCAAACTCTTATTTTCTCACCATCCCAGTGGATCTGAAAGTTGGCACAAATATTCAGAATTTCAGGCTGACATGTACTGATCTTGATTCCAGCCCCAGATCTTTTCGTTACTCCATTGGCCCAGGTACAGTTCTTGGTGTCAACAGCCAGGCCCATCTGTGAAAACTCCCAGCTGTCCAGGGAGGACAGCGGGGTCTATTCTCACATGCTAACCTGAGCTCAGCGTGTGGGTGGGGTGGGCATATTTGGAATGAGGAGGGAGGGCTGAGGCATTTAATGGTCCCTGTGCTTCCCAGTTCTACCCAACTCTCCCAGACCCCTATACATGGCTGCTCAAAGGCCCTGGGAAGGGTGGATCCTCTTGATAATGAATCCCATTCTTCCCTCCCAAACTCCCAGACTATAATGAGTCCTAAATCACATCGTTGTTGTTAGGTGCTGTCGAATCAGTATCCAACTCATATTGACTCTATGTACAACAGACGGAGCACTATTGTCAGTGCTTCTCTGCTATTCATAGGGTTTTCAATGGCTGATTGTTTTTTTGGGAGTGGGTTGCTGGGTCCTTCTCCCAAGCCTATAACACCTGGTATTCCCAGGTGGTCTCCCATCCAAGTATTAACCAGGTCTGACTCTGCTTAGCTTCTGAAATTTGACGGGATTAGATGCCACCATGGTACTGCTGTACATTACACATTAGTGTAATTTAAAATTTTTTTTTAGTCTAACTCCTTAACCACCTATTCCTGAAAGCTTGTTATGGGGGCAGGGAATCCCAGGCCTCTCTCTGGATAATAATAGCTTAAATAGATTAAATGCATTTTGAAATGTGTCCTCAGCAATTCTCTTCTGCTCCATTCATTTTCCCTCTTTAAAAATATACCATTGTGGGGGAAAAAAAGAGCACCCCTCAATGGAAATTAGACCAAAATAGCTCATCTAATGAAGTACTGGGGCCAAAGATTTAAATCCAAACAAGCAGAGCGATTCCATGTTAAAGAGCAAAAATCCATCTCGGCTGCCTGCTGAGTGCTGGAAGAACAGGAACTTGAGCAGTTGGAAGCCTCTGTGTCACAAAACCCAGGGGCAGCCACTGCCTCGAGACTGCAGTTGCTGAAGATGGAAATAATCCATACTGAGAACCCTAAGGCCTTTATGGAGCACTTTGCTGCTAAGGGAGTAAAAATTGCATCATCTCCTGCTCCATTTACTGGTTTTCAGTCGGTAATGAGTCTGGAGCCACCAGAGGAACAAGCAGGAACTACACTCAGGCTGGCAGCCTTCCTGCCCCAGGCTCCCTGAGCCACGAGTGTGAGCCCCAGTAGAGCTATGTCTGTATTTAGGGGGGAGATGGAGTGAGGGCAGAAGTTATTGGAGTTGCAATACCTGTTAAGCCAAGAGGCACTTTCCTTTGAGGGACTCCAGGGATATTTGTAGCCACGGTGACCAGCCAGGTTCCATGAAACTCATGGGTTGAACTTGGTCCTTGGCTACAGATGGGCCTGCTCAACCCTCTTGCTGCCCACTCATGGGTCTGAGTGTGAGTGACACATACTGTGACCAAATGAATGCCAATGAGAAGCTAGCAGGGGCTGCACCAGAGTTATTAAATCTCTCTGCTGTATGCTGTGGTCCTTTTCCACTTATCCTCGTTTGTAGCCACACTGGCTGTAAGAATTTCTTTGTACTAATGAAATGCCAGGTGCAATGAAGGCCATTAGCAAATCACTGACCCAACCCTGGCACATCAGAAACAGTCTATACCTGCCATGTAGGCATGGGAGGAAAAAACCCAAATGCAGCTTTCTCATAAACCTTTAGCTTATGCTCTTTTCTTCCTTTTGCTAATATCCTTGTTTCAAATCTCGTTAGGTAACATCAACAGTCACTTCATCTTCTCTCCCAGTGCTGGCTCCAATGTCACACGCCTGCTGCTCGCATCCCGCTTTGACTATGCTGGTGGCCTTGATAAGATCTGGGACTACAATCTACTTGTCTACATAACAGATGACAACTTGCTGTCTGGCAGGACGAAAGCTGAGGCTCTTGTTCAAACAGGGACAGTGACACTGAGCATTAAAGTCATTCCCCATCCAACTACAACTGTCACGACAACTCCCAGGGTAAGGGCTTGGGGACCTGGAATCCCCAGCTACATGCTCTTGGGGTTTATATCAATGGAGCCCTTGGACCCAGAAGTGTGGGATGGGCTGGAAAGAGCTGAGAGGTATTCTGTTGGACTGGAGTGGCTACTGAATATAAAAGAAGGTCTGGGTGGAACGCTGGACTCGTAGAACCATTGACTTCCTAGTATAGTAAAGAAGAGTGTGCGTTTGTGCACAGAACTGTGGTAGCTCTGGCCTTGACCACCTATGGTGCTTGTGACCAAGGAGTCAGTTTTCATGGCCAGGTAGCTCATGAAACTACCTTCTACCTTCTCTGCTTGTTCATAAAAGCCTTTGCAAGTGAATGTCTACAAAAGCATGGAGCTAGCTGCCAGGTACTCTTTTCTGCTTCTTTCCAAGAGTCATTACATGCTAATCTGAACACCTCCACTCCAAAAAAACTTCATCCAATCTACCAGTATTAACATAATGCTTATAAGTGCCAATCACTTTAGAATACAAGCCAAAAATGGTCCCTGCTGTCCTGGAGCTTACTGTATAGGCCAGAGCTTCTCAAACTGTGGCCTTCAGGCCAACAGCACCAGCATTTCCTGGAAACGCTAGTAATGCAAACTCTCAGGTCACTCTAGATTATTAAAGTCATGCCTCACCCTGCCATGATCATTGCCATAACCTTCAGGGAAGAATGTTGAAACCTGGACTCATCTACCCCTTCTCTGAATCCATTGGATTGGGAACTCGGGGTGGAGCTCAGCGGTCTTTTTTTTTTTTTTTTGGTGGTACTGGGGGTTGAACCCAGGGCCTCGTGCTTGCATGCTTTGTGAGTGCTGGACCACTGAGCTGCACCCCCAGCCCACTTTTTTTTTTTTTTTTTGCTTTTTGAGACAGGGTCTCACTAAATTATGCAGACTGCCTCTGGTCTCAAATTTGTGATCCTCCTGCCTCTGCCTCCCAAGTTGCTGGGATTACAGACGTGCGCCACCACGCCCGGCCTTGTAGTCTGTTCCCAGGGAATTATGATGTGCTCTAATGCTTGAGATCCACTGACCTAGGAGGAGAGACAAATTATAAATGAGTACACTAATAAATAAAATTGTTACTGACTGTGGTAAGTGGTAGGAAGAAAAAAAGCAGGTACCGTAACAGACTCAGTTTGGAAAAGGAAGGGAGAGGCTTGGAAACTGACAACAGGATTATTTCCCCTGCCTCTCAGAAAGGAACTGGCCCTCTCCTCTGTCCTTTTTCCTCCTCCTCCTCTTGTTCCTCCTCCTCCTTCTAAAACTTATGTCCTGGGTCAATAGCTGTGCACTGGCAGTGTGCCAGAAGAGAGAAATCAGCACCTTAGAAAACTACCTTTGAAGGTGCACAACTTTTGCTTCTCAAAGTCTTGCCAAGAGCTGGCAATGCTTTTCTTTCCTGGGCTTGAGTCTGTCTGACCCCAGTGAGTGAAGGCATGTGGCAGCCCTGTCTGTATGAGTTACTTTTGCATTGCTATTATTAGGTGCCGTCAAGTCAGTGTCTGATTCACAGAGACCCTACACACAACAGATGAAACACTATTGTTAGTGCTTCTCTGCTACTCATAGGGTTTTCAATGGTGGATTGTTTTTTTGGGAGTGGGTTGCTGGGTCTGTCTCCCAAGCCTATAGCACCTGTTGTTCCCAGGCTGTCTCCCATCCAAGTACTAACCAGGCCCCACCCTGCTTAGCTTTCGAGATCTGAGTGGATCGGACACCATAGGGCTATGGGTGCAGGCATACTTTTGCGTAGCTGAGACCAAAACACCTGACAGAACAAGTTAAAAAGGGGAAGGACTTCCCCTATTTGGCTCATAGTTTCAGAGAGCTCAGTCCACGGTCGCTCGGCCCCGTGCACTTGGCCGCAGTGTGGTGGGGTCAGCATGTGGCAGAGGAGACTCTTCACCTCATGGAGGAAGCCAAGTGCAGGAGGGGGACCAGGGATCAGGTGTAACCTTCACAGTTACAGCCCAGTGGCCTACTTCCTCCAGCTAGGCTCCACCTCCTAACACCACCTCCTTTCCACCACCTCCTGTAACAGTGCCACCAGCTAGGGATGGAGCAGTTCAACATGTGAGCCTGTGGAAGACATTTCCTGTTCAAATCCTAGCAAGCCCCAAGGACTTTCAGTGTGGGAGGAGCCAGGAGGGTCCCCAGAGTAAGGAATCACCACCTTTGGGGGACTTGTAGCATGACCCAATTGTGACATCTCCAGTCCTGAAATCCCCATGACTTGTTTGTTACCTGTCTCCTCTCCAGGAAGCAGATGCTGAGCTTGAGGTGTCACTGTGATCGCAGCCCACTCATCTGGCAGTGGCAGCTGCATTGAGTGCAGGTTGAAAAGCCTACAAGGTGTTAAAAAAAACAACTTTCATGGTTCATGCTTTCTCAGTGAGAGACAATGACTATGTTAGTCCCTGTGTTATGTTATATTACAAGAGACAGCCAGTGGACATTTTAGATTTGGGGAAGAGGAAGAGAGACAGAGAATGAAATCAGGTCAGGAAGTGCTTTTCAAAGTTTCCTAATTTTCAGGGTTTAATCTAAGGGATGTTTGCAAAGATTACATTAAGGTGATGGGTGGGTGGAAGCAGCAAGAACTACAGCACACAGATGTCCCATTTACTGAGCAGGAACAGAGTGGAATAAACACTCCACACAAGAGGGCAGTGAATGTCAGAGATGCCACCAGCCTCCACTCATCCTCCCGCTCTCTGTTGTTCAAGCCCAGGATCACCTACCAGATTTTCAAGAAAAATGTTTATTCTCCATCTGCATGGTATGTGCCTTTCATCATCACTTTGGGCTCCATACTGCTTCTGGGTCTCCTGGTGTCTCTGATCATCCTGTTGGCCAAAGCCATCCACAGACACTGTCCTTGCAAGACTGGGAAGGACAAGAAACCTGTGTAAGTTGCTCGTGGGCTGGGCCCTTTCCACAGGATTTCTGTACAGGCCAGCATGCCTGGTGAGAAGGAGAGAGAAGGAGATGTGGGGAAGGAATCCCAGCTGCCCTTGCACCTGGTGTATACCCTCTTTGTCACCTGTGGAGCCAGAAACTGTCCCTTTAGCTTGCCCTGGCAACTGCTGGGTTCTCAGAGAAACTGGGCTGTCGACATTTTGGTGACCTTGCCCTGATAAAAGCTTCAGAAAAGCCCCATTGTGAGTAGCAATAGAATACAAGGTACTCACGTTTGTAGAATATTTACAGGAGGGGATAGAATTAAAGGAAGTGCAAAAAACAGATAAGGGAATTAAGCTTTTGGGCCTAGTGACTCCGTTGAGCTTTTGTAACTAAACCATCATTATTCTTTTGCATGTGGTCATAATCTCTCACTCTCAGAGGAACACAGTGTAAGCACAGGCTGGGGTTCTGACCTATTCTCACCTGCTCATGTATTTGCCTCTCCTTGTGACTGCCTGCGTGCAGTGTCACTGACTTCTCCTGTTTCTTGATTCTTAGCAGGTCTTACAGCCAAAGCATGATTGAGCTGGGACTTGGGTATTAGACAAGGTCTGGGTTCAAATCTTTGCTCTATCATTTTCTGGGTATATGTCTTTGGGCAAGTGAGGACCAATGTAAGCTTCAGTTTCCTTATTTGCAAAACTAAACAGTTCAATAAACAAGCAAAGAAAGCACCTGGCACTGTACCTGATAGAGGCCAAATGCATCAGACACCATACTATGTTTTTAAAATTCTGTTGCATTATTCCTCATAGCTAAGACCCAGTGAGTTTAGGATTCTCAATTGCAAGTTTAGCTCTACACTAGGTATCCTAGGGTATGGGAACCTGTGAGTTTCAGAGTGAGAAACCCTGAAAAAATTGAGAAAACAACAAAAAGAAGAGGGGATAGACTTGTACTTTTTAAAGATATTTTGAAGATTAACTATTAGTTATCAAAATCATTAAAAACCTCTAGGTGAATAACTGTATAAAAGTATAAGACATTAGCATAAACATGTGCATTGCATTTTGCCATATTTGTTGGGGGATGTAGGGGAGGGGTTTAGCTCAGTTGGTAGAGTACTGTTCTGTGCTCTCTGAGGCCCTGGGTTCGATCCCCAGCACTGCAAAAATGGGAGAAAGATGTGGCAGCTCACTCCCAAAGCAATCCCAAAACAATCAGCCAACTTGACAGCACCTAACAGCAACAACATTGGGGCAAGCTTGTTGCTGTCGGCAACTTTTACTTCAAGGTAAGAAATCCTTGTGCATCTGCTGAAATTTTAAAAAGGCATTTTTGTTTGGACTCTACTCACAAACTGACTATTTAAATTTTTTTTAAAAAGCAAAGACAAGAGTGACACTTACGCTTATAAGAATGGTAGTGCCCCAAAATGGAATGTGGGTAGAAGTTCTTGAAGGACTTACAGCAATCTAATAAGACACTGCAACTCACAATTTATGGCTAAATGTTAAATACACATGTTGAATCTGATTGTTTCCCCTTACATTCTAAATACCATTTTCAGGATGATTAACTTAAAAAATAATAATTAGCCAGAAATTCAGAGTCAGATCTGGCCTCTCTGAAAATTAGTTGTACCATGTGACAGTGAACATTTGTCAAATAGCAAGGAATAAAATTAGAGTCACAGAATTGTAGCATCCAAGGTTATTATGGGAAGGGTCTTAGAGTCCAACTCCTGCTCTTCACGTCACAGGAAACCAAATTTAACTGTGAGCTCTCAAACCTCCCCGCTGTGAGGCAAGCCCTCTACTCTGCTGGCTCCTGGGGAGAAAAATGGGACAAGAAGAATTGGCTGGCAGTCTCACCTGTCTGGTCATAACTTCACCAGGTGCCCTCATCAGAGACACCACATCCCTAGAGTTCTATAAGGCACTAGTTTTAAATTCATAAAACTTCTAGGACCTTCCTAGTCTAAAGTCATTAGTGACAGTGCTGCTCTGTCTGGAGCAGGAGTGGTAGAAGATCCAGCCTCCTTTTTGGTCTCCATCTCTGGCCCCTTTTCAAACCAGCCCCTGAATCCCAAGAAACAGCTGTCCAAAGGTCCCCCTTATCATGAGTGTGCCTGTGCAGAATATTTTCAGATTCATTAATGCTCATCCCTTTTTCCTCCTATAGGGCAAAGAAAGGAGGTATGTATGGTGTCTATTCACTTTGTTTATTTGTTTGTTTTTTTTTGTTGTTGTTGTTTTTGCTTGCTCTGTTATACCATGTAAAAACAGCTCCAACTCAAAGCCAATCAGAGTACAGCTGTGTTTTGGTGGGTTTTCACTGCATCATTGTGGGTGGAATAAAGCAGAGGGCAGATGCTGCTGGAGCAAAGGACAGAGCTTGGATCTCACTTTGATCCTGTCTGCTTCCTACCTGAAGTCATCTTCAGTTAGCTCAACTTAAGCATCCAGGTCTGTTCCTCACAAGCGAGGCTGGCATAAAGAACTCTCCATGTGTTACACACAGGCTGTATCTACGCATACCCCTGGAGGGGTGTGAGGCCCTCCCGAGGATGGCTTATGTTCCATCTTGGAAGCATGACTCTTCTGAAAGAACAAGTGATACTTTATTCTCAGATTGTAATGGGTTTGATCGTTTTCACAAATGAATTAGGTCAGTCTAGTTAGAAAAGGGGGCTGAGAGAAGTTTGATGAGCCAGGAAGTTGGTAAATTGAGTGAGATCCCTCTGGGAGCTCCAGGCCTGGAGAGGTGTCTTATCCTAACCCTGGCCAGCAAGTTGTTGCTTCAAGGTGACTCCAGGCTATCGGGAGATATAGGACATAGAATTGAGAAGTGTTTTTTTTTAAAAAAATTATATGTGCTTTAGTCCATTAGTAGGTATGTGTGTCTGACATGCATAAGGCATATCTAAGCAGGATTCAAATTTTTTTTATTATAATGGTTATTGATCATAAAGAGTGACATGACCTTAATCAAATTTTCACAAACTATCTCCAATCCCAGATACTTTTTAAAAGGTGATAGGAAACAAATGCAAAAAGAAAAAAATCTCTGTGTAATGAACAAATGTACCAACTCAGTCTGCTCTTCTATTTCTAAAGCCATTTGAAAGCTAATTTCCTATGTCCTATAATAACAATAAACTAGAATTTTTTAAAATTTAAGTTATGTGTGTTGCATACATGTGCATATGCATGTATGCATGTATGTGTTTTTTTCTCTCTGAGAAAATTTAATGCTGTCAATTAATATATCTATAGACAGAAAAATTTTTTGCCTTGTCTGTAAGAATGAGTTCAAAGCCTGTTTAGGGAAAGTTTCATTGTGGAGGGGTGGAATTTTAAGGTCAATTTAGTGCCCAAGAAATTTTACTTCTGTCTGTTCTCTTCCCTGCAGACCTGAAGAATGTGAAGACAGAGGTTGTGGTGGTGAGTACGAGCTTCCATGGGCACCTGGCCTGGGTGCTGGCACTTCCGTGTCTCATGATCCCCCTCCCGCCTTCAGGCCTGGAGGAACGTTTATCATGCAGGGAGGCATGCGCATTCAGTCACTGGCACGACTGGCCATGTGATGAGCTCCTGATAGAATTCCTTCCCTCCACTGAACATGTCTGCTGATGTATTTGCAGAAGCACTGGCTTTCATAAATATTGAGTAGTGGTGTTTACCCCAACTCGCCTGTAGAGTGAGGAGGGGGAGCTTAAAGTACAGAGCTGAAGCTTTTGCTTTCAATGGGATTTAATTTTTCTTTGTTCTTCCCCAACCTTGAAGAAAAGTGATAAAGAATGGTACCGTATTAGGCCTGGGCTTAGTTCTACTGCTTAGCCATATGGCTTCGGGGACCCATCAGCCTCTGTGAGTTCCAGATTCCTTACCTGAGGACACTTGCCCTGACTTAATGCTGAGGGAATATTTTGAGAAGGGCTAAGTGCCACATGAATGCAGAGATCACAGACTAGCTGGAGAGTTACCTTTCTACCTCAGCCTTTTAAAATTTCTCTGATCAAGTCATATGTACTCACTGGAAAGTGATGGAACTTGAAGGTGACTCCACCCAGCTCCCCTTGCCCCACACCCAATAAAACTGTTATGACCCAGGCCCCATATATTTGGTGAATATGCACGATGAGCAGGTTGACACAGTGGCCTGATTTTTGCTTTTAGCCTATGATCCTAGTGCTTATAAATTCCAGTCAGCCCACAAATGTGGAAAGAGTCAGTTTTTGGTCTCTAAGGTCTTAGTGTCTACCAGAAGAGCCCTTGGCAATGCCACTCAGAGATGGGGATTAGAACGATGCAATATTGATCCATTAAATAAATAAATCCCCATGACCATAAAAAATGGAGCTGATTAGGTGATTCAGTGGATGAAACCTGTGTAATCCCTGAGGGGAAGTGAAATAGTGATCATGTACATGATGAAAACTTGTTGTTAGGTTAGGTGCCCTCAAGTCAGGTCCAACTCATGGAGAACCTATATACAAAGGAACAAACACTCCATGACACTGTGCCATGCCTGGCACTATGTCAGTGCTTCTCTGCTATTCATAGGATTTTCAGATTTTCAATAACATTGTTTCAGAAGTGGGCTACCAGGTCCTTCTCCCAAGCTTACAGCACCCAGTGTTCCCAGGTGGTCTCCCATCCAAGGCCTAACCAGGCCTGACCCTGCTTAGCTTCCAAGATCAGATGGGATCAGAGGCGAGGGTGATATGGCTGTGGACATGATGAAAACTAGGGATTGAAAAGCCTAGATACCATTCTCATTAGCATGCTAAAGACACTGACTTTGGCATCTCACTGGGGCATCAAGTGAAGGAAAGGTGGTTTTCGTGGGATCAAGGACAGGTACATCAGACAGTGGTCTTGGCCGTTGGCACAGAGTACAGATCATGGAGCACTGCGCTTAGGGAACGCCCAGATGTGGCATTGCTTGGCTCATCCCTGGGCAGGCAGTGAGGAAAGGTAGGAGTGCCAGGCTGGTGTGTACAAAGGCCAAAAGTGAGCGTCCCCTGAAGCCCACCTGTGCCCACTTTGCAAGTCTGACAGGGATCCCACTGGGGCAGTGTGGGTCTGAGCCCATATTATGTGGCATTTCGACACTTCCTTCCACACAGCTTAGATATCATTTGCTCAGGAGGCTTTCTTAACCCCAAATCTGGGGAAATTGTCTTTCTCACTATCACCTGTGTCTCGTAGCATGCAACGTCTCTTCTATCATAGGCTTGTGACTCTGCCTCGTAGACCCTGTTTGTCAGTGGCAAGCTTTGAGCAGGCAGTAACTGTGCCTGCCTGTTCACTGCGGTGTCCCCCAGCACCTCGCATAGTGCCTGTTGAATAAGTCAATGTCAAGAAACTGGGTGAGGGACTGGACAGTGAGGATGAGTGGCCTTGCCTGGGGAGGACTGTAGGGTTGTCGTTGATACTGTTTCTGTTCTGCTTAGGAAACTGTCCAGATGAACACTGTCTTTGATGGAGAAGCCATAGACCCAGGTAATCGAATGGCAATGTCACCTATAAGAATGCTTTTCATATTCCAGTCTGGAAGAGTCAGTGAGGACCTATCCAGTTTCCTGCCCTTCAGTCAGCTGTCAATCCCTTTGGCTACATTGCCTACATCAGGGCTGACACTTTTAGGCTAAAATAGGACATGGGATCAGCCCTGAGCATAGCTGGTGTGTAGAGGTGCAGGCACAAATCCTAGGCCAGGCCTCAGTGGGTTTCCACAGTCAAGGCCAACACTCAAGGACCACACCTCTTTTTTGCCTCCCTGCCTAATTCACAAACCAAGTTAGGGAACTGGTGAATTCACGAACCCACGTTTTTTTTTTTTTTTTTTTCCCTTGCTCATTAGTACTCTCTCTCTCCCACCCCCATCCTTCCTGAATGCTTCGAGTGCCATCCTATTAGTAGTGGAAGAAATGGCAAGTTTGGCTTCTTTTTCTCCTAGATCAGGGCCAAGAATTTCTTCTTGGTCGGCACGATGAACATAAGGTAAAGCTGGCCTCCAGAGCTCTCATCACCCCCATGAAATTAGCTCCAAATTTAGCTCCTTTACACACATCCTTCTGCTTACAAAGGCTCAATTATAGATGTGAATAAAGGGAAGGAAACCAAATTCAGGAGGCAAGTGTGTTGGCTCCTTGCCACCCTCATATGCAAACCGCTCCTGTCCTTGGAAGGAGGATGGCTGCTCTCCAGTGAGAAGCTGCTGCTGTTGGAATTAAATTTCCCTCTATTATTAGGTACTTGTTACCATAATGTGCCCACATTAGCATAAGTGCTGGTGGGATCCTGAGCTGAGAGGCCACTCATGCTGTATGGAAGTGTCAGGAGCAGGGGCATGCCTTAAACCTGAGCTTCCAAAGCAAAAACCAGGGAGGACTTTTGTGGATTTTCTGTGTCTGAAAGAAGAAAAAAGCAAGAAATAAGCCAACTGGCCTAATGTGAACAAACACATCAATTAGTGTCTGTTGGCTCTGATGCAATAAAAATGGCCCCCTCACCTCTTCTCTAGCAGGGCCAGATCTGTGTGTCTGTATCTACAAATCTCTGCCAACCTAACACAAATAAAAATCAAAAGCTTTTCCTTTTTATTTGGTGAATTCCTTTTTCACAGTAGGGATGCAGGGGTTTTTAAAAAAAATAAAAATAAGAATAAATCAGAACCTAATGGGTAACCCCATTAAAAATCAAACCTAATTTATTCAATTCCATGAGGAATTCAGGATTTATATGGCCTCCTCTTTTACAAGTGAGATGGCCTTGAGACCCTCTCAAACCTTCCTATCCAGAGAGGTATGGTATGTGCTACCGTGTGGCCTGAGCAGCACAGCCTGTGGAAAGGGCAGGCTGGGAAAGATTGCACTACTCACAAGCCTGCTTTCTGTCTCAGCGGTCCATATCTTCCAGGACGCTTCATCCTTCCCAGGCAGTCAGAACAGAGTGGGGGATGGTAGGGCAAGACAGAATTATTTGAATCCTTGGCTTACATGATTATTGTATTTTTTCCCTTAGTGACCGGGGAAATATATGAATTCAACTCAAGGACTGGAGCCAGAAAGTGGAAAGATCCACAAGCCCAAAAGCCAAAACAGACAGAGCTCAGCCCCCAGGGAGTCACTGCTGCCCCAGGCAGAGCTGCTGCTGGGGAAGAGCCCGAGCCAGTAAGGAGCCCCAGCAAAGAAGGAGCTGGTGCAGCAGTGGCAAAGCACCGACTGAGGATGTAGGCCCGGGTTCCAGAAGCGAGGATGGCAAGTGGAACACCCCGAAGAACAGAAACCCAGCCCTCCGTCACTCGCAGGGCAACCCCTAGCCTGCATGCAGGAAAACAAACAGGAGTAGTTGCCAGGCTCACGGAACAGAGCAGGGCAGGGGCCTGACTATGGGTGGGGGCAGCCCTTCCCTGAATTCCACTGGGGTCGGGGCATGACACAGGGGAGAACTGTGGGCTGAAGGGATTCCGACATCCAGGGACCCAAATAGGATGTTTGACAAAAGTATAAAACATAGAAAAGGGTTTGATCACATCGTTGCTGTTTTTGGAGATGGCACAGGAGAAATTTCTCTCTGGGCTCAGAGCTACCTGTGTTTGTGATCACCTAAGTGTTCTGACTTCTGGATATGGAATTGCCATGCTGCTGCTTTGCACTGACCATGAGGAAGCAATATTCAGCCCACCCTCGCAAGTCCACAGGACTTCCTGGCGTAAATAATGAAGACTACCCTCATATCCAGTTTCATCTGCTACTCCTTTCATTTGAACATCATCCAGATTTATTCACATATAAGTGCAGTACAACACTTTACACTGTACACCTTTGTGAGTCACCTCAAATGTTTTTCAAAATGGTTGAGTAAGAGTGTGTCGTTCACCTGGGAAGAATAAAACACAATAGATACCTTCATTTCTTAAATTGACGTATCACTTACATTTGATAAAGTATACACAGATTTGAGCTCTTTAGCCTGATATGTAGACTTCTCCCAGAGGCAACCACTATTCTATAGTCTTTATCATTATAGATTAGTTTTGTCTTTTTTGAATCCATATAAATAGAATCCATGGAATGTGTTCTTTTGTGCCTAGCTTTCTTCACTCAGCTTCGTGTCTGCAAGGTACATACATCCCTGTTGTACTTCATGACGGGTGTCCAGTTTTCTTCACTGCTGCGTCTGATTCTACCACAATTTATTCATTTCTCTGTGATTTATCCATTTCTACCATTATTTATCCACTCGGGTGGCTGTTTCCACTTTGATACTACTATGACTTCAGCACTACAGAATTTCTGGGACTTGTCTTTTGGTATACATGAACACTCATTTCTGAGCATATACCTGGGAGGGGGGTGTTGGAGCAATGGCTGGACATTACCAACGAGTTCCAAGGTGGTGACTCCAATTTATACTCCAGCATCAAAGGCTGAGATTTGCAATTGCTCTGCACACTTACCAGCCCATAGGGTGGTCAGCCCTTTCAATTTTAGCCCTTTTGGTTAAAATCACTCTTGAGGTGATATCACTCTTTTTCTCAAAGCTGAAACAACACCTGCCTTACAACCACTTGCCCTGTTTTTTATGATCAGAAGCTGCACAGGACTGTGAGTGGAAACATGCTGGGAAGCTGTGTCCAGCTGTGCACTTCAGACTTCCCCCTATTGGCCTGAGCACTAAACTCAGAGTGACTGGTATCATGATGGCATACAAAATGAAACTTTTCAATGCATACCTAGCAGAGACTGTGCAGGCCTCAGTTTACCACCACGTCCTATTCCCCAGATGCTGGGGCCCAAATCCAATCACCACAAGGAAGGACCCAGCGAAGGTGCATCAGAACAGCACCTGCTTCCCAGCTGGGGAGCCAGGTTGGAACCCACCAGGCTCACACTGCCCTTGAGGAGGTAGGCAGGATCCACCATGCAAAAGGGGGACCTTGGAGAGCTCAGCTGCTGGTGTGCTGTGTGTCAGCCCCAGTGTGACTTCTCTTGACAGACTATCCTGGCCTGGATAGCATATGATTTATTAAAAAGGATGGATTGCCAGGAATTCCCTTGAATGGGTTTAAATTTTGCAAAAGAAAGGCTGAGCTGTTCACTCATGGGGGTTAAAGTGGGTGAAGTGGCTGATCACCCATTTTAGACTGCAAGTCTGTGGGACCCTGGCTAAAATGCCTTCCTCAAAAGCTCTTAGCTTCCATACAAGTAAAATGAGGCTTTGTGAAAGCTGATTGGGGACCTTAATAACTGCTTATAATCCCATTAAAGGTGAATGGAAGGAAGATGCTGAGTAGATGCCCTTCCTTCTCTAGCAATGACAGGGTAGTAGGGAATTGTGCTTAACAGCCAGAGGAGAGACTTAAGTCAGGCCCTGGGCGGGGCTTCCCAAATGCTGGGCTCTGTGTGAAGAGCTCAGCAACCTTGCTGGTGATAGCAGAATTGCTGATTGTCCTTCAGGCCCCATGATGAACCAGGAAGACCTGAGGAATGCGGAGAGTGGCAGCAGGAGGCTTTGGAGGATAGGGCATCTTTCTTTCTCATACTTGGCAGTGTGATAAAGAGAAATCCAGAAGTCTAAGGTCCAAGGCTGAGACGTGTGGTTTCCAACATTTACCAAAACTGAGGGGAGAAAAAATTTAGCTCAATGAAAGGTAGCCTGCAGCCAAGATGGACCTTGTGTTTCCTTATATTCTTCTCATGAGGCCTTAACCACATATAAATCAGTTGTAGCCAGCATTCACTGTTCCCCATTTTGATTCATTAGAAAATTGGGGCAGATAGATTCAGAGTTAGACTGCATAGGGATTCATCATTATTGAGGGACTTGAAACCGGGGGTAAAATCTGAGGTGGGAGCTTTTTTTGTTCTCTTTAAAAAGCAGAGTTCACATCTCAGTGGGCCTGTGTCAAATGAAATGACATCTCTCCTCAGAGCCCTCTTTCAGTCTGTGGCTCTATTGTTTGCCTTTATATTTAATGTGTCTTGTGATAGCTGAGCAAATTAAGCAACAAAATGAGTGAACATTGAAAATGATCGCTATTGCAACATGGCATTTCTCATTTCAAATTTAGCATGTGTGGTGATGTCTCCCATTCACTCAGTAAACATTTATGGAACAACTATGACGTGCCAGGTATTGATTCATTAGAAAACACAATGGCCCCAAGTACCTGCCTTTGCAGAGCTTCTGTTCTGTTTGACATGGCCGAAGGTAGCTGGCTGATGAGCTACCCTGGTACCACATCTTTCTTTGTTCCTTGAGTTTCTTCCTGAAAGGTAAATTAACACATACGTGGATTCTCCTTTGCATAGGACCAGATAATTCAGGGCCATTTAAATATATGTATATAAAAAAATTAGTGGGGAGCCTTCATTGGAAAGTGATTGAGATGCCCAAGCTGGGGCCCAACATTGGTAACTTGGCATCACCCTGCCACTCAACCTTCTTAGCCAAGTGTGACTTCTGTGCAGAAGGTGGAAGAATCCTGAAGTCAGGGAGATATGGAATCTGGATCCCAGAGAAAAGGTCAAATGTGGGTGAATAGGGGACACTCAGATCACCCAGACCCTCCTCTATATCACCTGTATAGGGGGCAAGATGTAGCTCTGGCTCCAAGGGAATAATCCAACTCAGAAGATAACTAGCTCATAAAAGAACAGAGAGCTGGGTGCAATGGCATGTACCTGCAGTCCCAGCAA
Organism: Pedetes capensis; assembly: GCA_007922755.1. Lineage (NCBI taxonomy): Eukaryota > Metazoa > Chordata > Mammalia > Rodentia > Pedetidae > Pedetes > Pedetes capensis. The sequence goes on from VMDO01003095.1 coordinate 43,457, forward strand.
CTTGGAAGACTGTACAGGGAGGATCCCTTGAGTATAGGAATTCAGAGCCAGCCTGGGCAACACAGCAAGACACTATCTCAAAAAACAAGCAAGCAAACAAACAAACAAAGATGACCAGCTACTACATGGGCACTTTTTGAGAACTCAATCAGAGCTAGAGGAAGTAGAGATGGGCCAGAACAGTCTTAAAAAGTATCATGAAGATCTGGAACCTGGAGGGGAATTAAAGTAGGAGAGAAAACAAAGTGGGAGAGAAGAGAAGTCTTGAGCATGGGCCAAAGCATTCAGAATGCTGGTCTTCAAGTCTATTGTTACATAAATATGATTTATAAAAATATATCTTATATGTGACATGTTAATGCCATTGAGCAAAATAAGCAGGGTCAGGGGTCATGGTGGGGAGGATGACCACCCTATATAAGTGGTCAGGGAAGGTCCCCTTGGTGGAAAGTAGGGGAAGCGTGGGAAGGAGCCCTGCAAATACCTGGGAAGAGACTTCTAGGCAGAGAGCACAAGGACAAGGGTGCATTGAGGAACCACAGGATGGAGGCGATGAGCCTGAGGCCCGGCGGAGCTAACTTCAGACATGGGCGCCTGGGAAGGCGATGCGTGTCTGTGTGTGCGGGTGGGATGGATGTTGAGGATGAGTGGTCTACAGGGTGTGTGGTTTGTACATATGTTGTCAGCACTTCAGCTTTTACTACGAGTGTGTTGGGAAGCCATTGCAGGCTTCTGAGCACAAGAGTGACACAGCCTGTGTTCTGGAAGCATCTCTTTGATTGTTGATGTGAGATTAGACTATAGGAAGACAGGGGACAAGGAAGGAAGGAAAGAGACCACTGAGGTAGCTGTTGGATTAACCCAGATAAGAGATGGTGGTGGTTTGGGCCAGGCTGCAAAGGTGGGAAAAATGGGAACTTTGCAGCCTTTCTTTGAAGTAGAGTCTCAGATAAGAAAGAAGTTCTGAGTTCTCTCCAGTGGGTGAGTTATTCCTACATCAGATAAAAGTTCCGCAGCAGTTTAGTCACTCCTTCAGAGGAAGCTACCAGATATAGTTCCTTTAGGTAACCTGGCCAGTTGCTACTGGGGGATGTGTTGGCAGAGGAAAGAGAGCCCCTCAGTGTTTCTCCACCAAACTTGCTGCTAAGATTCTGAACAATGCTCCCAGGAACCAGTGGAGCAGGCCAGGATGGGGTTTCTTGGTCTGGAGTCTGTGCTCTGCTGTGATAAAGTCTGCACACTCCTTACCCAGCCCCAGCAAGTGGTGCATTAGATAAACTCAGTCTGGCAAAGTACACTTCTGGTTAAATGTCTTCCACCAGGAGACCTGGACTATAGGAAGCACCCCAACTTTTGCCTGTGACTCCTTAAAGAGTCTAAGTTCTATGGAAACCCATTTGTCTGGGGTACAAAGGGAGAGAAGGGCACCCTGGAAAACCAGAGCCTATGCTGAGAATTTCGGAGACACTCATTACTCCAAATGGTGCATCCCACTGTTGCCACAGAGAGAAATCGCAACAATCAGTCCTGGCTTTGGGTTTGGAAAACATGATCTCTGGAAGTCTTGAGACCAAGACAAGACGTGCATGTGAGCTTTGGCTTCCTCCTGTGTGGCACCTGCTGGGCGAGGCTGGCTGGAGCATGCAGCAAACACCCTGCTGCCCAAGTTCTGGGCCTCTGCATCCTCCAAAGCCTTCACATTTCTGAGAAACAACCTGTGACTGCCGTAGTCCTTTCCTAAGCGGTAGAGGGAGGGAAGCTGGTTAGTCTGATTTATAGGTGATGCTCACAGACGCTGCACTCCCGCACTGCCCATCTCATTTGTTCACCCGCAGTCAGAGCACTCCATGCCAGCACTCCAGCTGGCAGGCTAAGGGTCTTTTATTTAAGTAGCAGTTTTATTGAGATTTAATTCACATACCATAGAATTCAGTGGTTTTTTATTATATTCACAGAGTTGTGCAACCCACACCACAATATAATTCCCAAACATGTTCATCAACCCCAAATAAACCTCACACCCATGCACTATCATTCCCCATCCCCAGGCACTGGCACCTGCTAACCTACTTTCTGGATTTGCCTCTTCTGGACATTTCATATAAGTGGGACCATACCATATTTATTCTTTGGTTTCTCACTTATTTCACTTAGTGTACTGTTTTCAAGAGTCATCCACACTGTAAGCATATCAGTATGTCATCTCTTTTTATCCCTGCGTAATAGTTCTTTGTGTGAATACACTACATTTTGTTTACCCATTCATTGGCGAATGGATATTTATTTGCGTTGTTCCATTTTTCAGCTTTTATGAATTTTGCAATAAATAATGCTGTAATCAATATTCACATACAAATTCTAGGTTGAAGATATGCTCTCATTTCTGTTGAGTATTTACCTAAGAATGGAATTGCTGGGTCATATGGTAACTCCATATCTGCTTCTATGGGAAACTGTTTCCCACAGTGGTGGCATTGTTTTACATTCTTACAAGCAGTGCATGAGGGTTTCATGAGCTTTTCAAATAGACAAGGGAGGCGCCCTCCCCCCACAGCGTAGGGTGAGGCTTTTGGCCCTTCCACGTGGCCTGAGGAGGCTGGGCACAGTCCAGATCACCCATCAACCTTGCTGAGATTTGCAGAAACAGTTTCTCTTGCACGTGAATCACCTCCAGCGAGATCTCTGTAAACCTCAGAATTGTGGAGGTGTGCCTAACTTGAGCTAGGACCTTTACCCACAAGATCACTAATCCTTATGGACTCTTCTGAGGATGGTCTGCATCTCGAGTTTTATCTCTATTTTACAGATGAGAAGTTGAAGGATGAAGAGATTAGAGAATGTGCCCAGAAATCACAGAGCCAGGAGGCCACCCTGTGTGTGCCTCCTCTTTGATGTGGGATGGCTCAATATGACCTTTGGTTGCTGTTCTGATGGAAAAAGGTGTCAGATGAACCTCCCCTCCGCCCAGTAGACCTTCTGACTGCATAGCTCTTTGCTCTGGCAGTCTAAGACTTCTCATGGCTGTAGAAATCAAACCTCTATAGGTACAAAGCCAATACAGTTTCTGGACAAGCCATATGTTCTGAGAGTGTCCTCTCCTGCAAGGTGTAGGTTGGAGGTTTGAAATAGCCACTGGCTGCCTTCAGCCTTGCCAAGCCTAACATACTCCTTCGGGCAGTATAAAGTGGGAAAGTGTATTCTTTTCTCAGTTCTACACACATTTTCTCCCTATCTGCTGCAAAATAAAAGTAGTTTCAGATTGGCTATTAGTATTCAAATGTCTCCCAGGCCAAGGAAGAGGTGACTCAGAAAACAGTCTTGCCAGGTGTAGTGACACAAGTCTGGAATCCCAGAGCGTGGGAGGCTGAGGGAGGAAGATCATGAGTTTGAGGCCAGCCTGGACTACCTAGTGAGTTCAAACCAGCATGGGCTACATAGTGAGACCCTATTAAAACCAAAACCAAATCAAACCAAACTAAACCAAAATAAAGGGGCTGGGATTTAGCTCAGTTGGTAGAGCGCTGCCCTGCAGTCTCTGAGGTCCTGAGTTCAATTCCCAGCACCGCAAAAATGGGAGAAGGGCCTGGCAATCCACTCCCAAGGCAATTCCTATACAGTAGCCATTGAAAACCCTATGAGGGTCGCTATGAGTTGGATACCAACTCGATGGCACCTAACAACAACAAACCAAAATAAAGAAAACCCAGTCTATTCCCAAGGTAGAAGGACCTGCAGTTACTCATGTTGGCCAGCAGGGGCACTGCCCCTGTTTTTGCTACTTAGCTTCAAGTTTGTGGTTCAGACATGCCTCTGGGAAAAGACCAGCCATATTGCAGGTTGAACCCAGGGTCTCACTCTTGCATGCTTTGCAAGTGTTGGATCACTGACCTGCACCCTCAGCCTACTTTTTTTACTTTGTGAGACAGGGTCTCACTAAATTACTCAGACTGCCTCTAGTCTCAAACTTGTGATCCTCCTGCCTCTGCCTCCCGAGTTGCTGGGATTATGGGAGTGTGCCACCATGTCCAGTTGCTTTCTTCTCCAGTCTTTGCCCAGTCTTTCCAGTGTATGTGGCCTCAATGCCTGTAGGCAGCAACAGCAGGGCACCCAAGGTCAGGATTCTGGCATGTGGCCACCTACCAAAAACCACAGCAGCAATGTGGTAGCTGGAAACCAGGGAGGGCCATACCCAAGCTTCTGGAGGAGAGACTGAATGGCCAGCTCCACCCACAAGTGGCCTTTTCCCAGAAGCCAAGCAAGCTATGGCTATTGACCAAGACAACTCCCAGCTGGGCTCCAAACAAGCTTGCCACTACTGACATAAGTAGGGAGAATTAAGTAGGGAGATTTACAGTTAGCCATGGTGCATGACATCTCTGAAAACACCTCTGAATTTTGTTTCCTTCACACACCACTTTGTCACAGGTTCAGGAGGGCAAAGGTCCAAAATTCTATGTCTTTGGAGTGTTGTGTCAATGTGTCTGTGTCTCTGCAGTAATAATCAAAATTACTTTGCATTTATAGAATGCATGCAATGTGCCAGATCACCTGGGATCTTTTTCACTCATCCTTAATCAAGTATGCATCCATAGGTATTATCTAGTTCAGGTATGGCGAATTGAAGCTCAGAAAGGTTGAGTGACTTGCCACAGGTCTCACAGGTAGTAAATGGTGGAGGAAGGGGGGATCAGAAAGCAAGTTTGACAGCTAAGCCCCTCCCTGTATGCCAAGGCTTGCTGTTGTTAGGTGCATGGAGTCGGGTCTGACTAATGTCCACCATATGTACAACAGAACGAAACACTCCCTGACACTGTGCCATGCCAAGCACTGTGTTAGTGTGTCTCTGCTATTCATAGGGCTTTCAAATGGCTAATTGCTTTGAGAGTGGATTGCCAAATCCTTCTCTCATTTTTGGAATGCTGGGGATTGAACTCAGGGCCTCAAGAGAGCACAGAGCAGTGCTCTATCAACTGAGTTAAACCCCGGCCCATGCCAAGGCTGGGGTCTAAAAACCCAATTGAGAGAGCCTAACCTGTCATTGCCTGCAGCCGTAACCCTGTGGAATCTGATCCTGTCAGATCTTGGAAGCTAAGCAGGGTTGGGCCTGGTTAGTACCTGGATGGGAGACCGCCTGGGAACACCAGAAGCTGTAGGCTTGGGAGAAGGACCTGGCAACGCCCTCCCAAAAATCAATCTGCCATTGAAAACCCTATGAACAGCAGAGAAGCACTGACAATAGTGTTTCCCCTGTTGTATAGAGGGTCTCTATGAGTCGGATACCTTCTCAACGGCACCTAACAACAACAACAACCTGTCATCACTCCCACCGGGAGACTGCCTTCATCTTCAATACTGCTTAGGAAGAGGGGGCAAGGCAAGAGGTAGCCAGAAGGGAAGGAAGGAAGAATTTGCAAACTAGTTTATGTGGGAGCTGGTGTAGGTGCCTTGAAATTCATAAAAGTTGAAGGGAGGCCTCCAGGATGGGTACTTTGGCCCTGGGTAGCTTTTTGGTGTCACTGGGCACTAGGTGAGGAAGACCAGCAATGAAGAGGAAGAAATGGTGGGAAAGAAGCAGAGGCAGGGATGTGGCTGGTGATCTGAAGGCCCCCCGCCTCCTCAGCAGAGCCGTGTGTGGGGGGGTCCCTTCTGCCTGAGGGACTGGCAAGAGCAAGCACAGCCTTCATACTCTAGAGCAAGGCTAACAAAGGGCAGCTGAATCACAGGATTTCTCAAGAAATAAAAATTCCTAGCACACCCCTGGGGCTTCAGGGAGAAAAACTGACAACGTGTTGATTGAACACAGGCAGAGCGGGTGCGCGCACGAAGCGGAAGGGCTCGCTCTAGCAGGTTCACAGCGGCACCTAGTGGTCAACGGGGGCACCTGCCGCCTCCGCGGGCAGTGGTGGTGCTTGAGATTTAGGTTCTAAAGCAGCCATTTCTTCCTTTCCCTTGCTGTGAAAGCAGTACTCTGCAGATATCTGCCCTCCTCCTTTGTGGAACATGTCAGTATTCTAAGGGGAGTGCCACACCCCTCACTAACCCCATACTGGGCTGCCCAGTGCTTACTCCAGAGAAGCCGGATCTGTTTGTCCAACTGACTGCCCCAAAGGGAATTTCTGAAGCCGTCATTATTTCCTCTGACTTTATTATTTTCATTTATTAAATACAGTTAAACGTATGTAATAGTAATACCTTTAGATGAGTTTTATACCAATGAATTCTCCTGTGAGAGACATTTCTTTGTTTGATAACATGTTCAGAAAATACAACTATACTTCTGTATTAGATAAGAGACCTCGGCTTCCATAGTGACCCTGATGAGAAACCTACTTAAAAATGAAAACTGCATCTCTTTCAGGGTATTAGCACGTTAACATTTTTATTCCCTACCTCGCCTCCCCTCATATCATTAAGCTCTGGCTAATTTACTGAGGCCTGCAGCTGAACCACTGTGGGATCCAATCCCATCAGATCCTTGGAAGCTAAGCAGGGTCGGGCTTGATTAGTACTTGGATGGGAGACCGCCTGGGAACACCAGGTGCTGTAGGCTTGGGAGACCGACCCGGCAACCCACTCGCAGTAAACAGTCTGCCATTGAAAACACTATGAATAGCAGAGAAGCACTAACAATACTGTTTCGCCTGTTGAACGTAGGGTCGCTATGAGTCGGACACCGACTCAACAGCACCTAACAATTTACTAAAGACTCTGTGGAAGTAGAGTATGTCCAGTGTTGACAGTGTCTGGGAGGTAGGTGACACTCAAAATGACTTCTCCACTGAATGACTTTGGCTCCTGGTTGAACAGTGGATAGCCACAGGAGGAAAGTCAGATAATTCAATCCCCTGGGAAGAGTTGCTCGAATATTCTAATACTGAAGGAATTTTTTTTTTCAATGGGAACAAAGTGCTTTTTTTTTTTTTTTGTTGTTGTTGTTCTATTTTAAAGAGAAGATACTAGAAGTTTTCTTAAATATTTAGAAGCCAAAGCTTGATTTCTAATTATGAAACCATGGGCATTGTAGGTAGTGTACCATAATTTTTCTTTTGACATTTACTCTAGATTTTATAGGTATTTTTCTTTTTTTTCCCTTTTACTGGTAAATGCTGGTGGGGTACAGACTAATACAGCATTGGCTTTTTCCATGGTGCAACTATTACATCACTTTTGATTACACTTTTATCAACTTACAAGGTTTGTGGAACTTTTGGACTAATATGTAGTAAAACTCATATGCGTATTTGGCTTATGTTCCCCTATTTTCCCCATGTACTCATGAAGTTGCATCATTTACGTTGAGATTATCCTCTCCCCCTTTATCCCTTTACATTGTTTCTCCTCCCCATCCAATCTTCTGCAATCTTTGCTTCCCTTTTCTAGTTCCCTCCCTCCTTCTTTCTACTCTTTATATTATCACTTCTTCGCTAAGTTTAACTGTGCATTTTTATATATCAACTTATGTCAGGATTTTTTCTTCCTTTAAGTAAGATTCAGCTCCCACATACGAGTGAGAACATATGGTATTTCTCTTTTTGAGCTTGTATTCATTTGCTAAAGATGATTTTCTCCAGCCCCATTCATTTTGCTGCAAATGACATTATTTATTTATTTTTATTGCTGAGTAGTATTCCATGTGTATATGTCCCATAATTATTTTACCCATTCTTCTGTTGATGGGCACCTTGGTTGGTTCCATATCCTTGCTATTGTAAAGAGTGCTGCATTGAATATGAAGATGTAGGTATCTGTGTGGCATGATGACTTGTCTCCCTTTGGGTATATTCCCAGTAGTGGTATATCTGGGTCTGAAGGGAACTTATTAATTTAGGGAGACCTTTGCCAGGAGCCCCCACCCAACAACTCTTGTTAATGGCTGGAGGGATGATTTGTGGATAAATAGAAGCCCAGTACAGCATTTGCAGAATTTGTAGAATTGTGTAATAGGTGTATTAAATATCTGTAGGTTGAAACTCCCAGGGGGGATCCTGTGGTCATGCTTTGCAGAGCCCCTCAAAACCTTGCTAGGAACTTTGTTTTTGAAGAAACCATTAGCTTCTGTGAGCCAATTTGGGAAGGAAACTACTATTCCCCAAGTTCAATTTTATTCAACTCATGTTGGCCAAATTATGTTGTGATTTTTTGTTGCAAAGAATGGAGAGTCATAGACTTATTAGGAGCCTACATATGGAAATAAAGAGCCTTGGCTCAACTGCTCAGTCTCTCTGGAATCTGCACATTGGAGGCATAGTATAGTGGATACAGGTCTTATGGGTGCAGGTCCAGCATTATTTGAATAGCTTTCTTAATTTGGGAAATATGTCATTGCTATGGATTGGATAAATATTACACAAAAATTGATGTGTTAAAGGCTTTGTCCTCAGGGTGGTGCTATTCGGAGGTGGCAGAACCATTAGGCAGTCAGGCCTAGTGGGAGGTCTCTAGGTCATTGGAGATGTGTCCTTGAAGGGGATTGTGGGACCCCAGCCTCTTCCTCTTTTTTTTCTGCTTCCAGACCACAAGGTAAGCAGTTTTCTCTGCCATGTGCTCCTTGCCATTGCCATCTGCAATCCCCACCCCCGCCACACATACCCAGAGGCCCAAAGCAATGGATCTGCCTGATTTTGGGCTGGACCCTCCAGAAGTATAAGCCAAAATAAACCTTTATCTTTAAAAGTTAATTATCTCAGATATTTTGTTATAGTGAAAGAAAGCTGACTAGCACAGCCATGTTGGAGGTGTCAGCTCACCAGAGAGCCCATCAGAACTCAGTTACTAGAGTCTTTTGCAGCTAGGACTGAGGCATGTGTCCCAGGCTGTGTCAGTTGATGCAGCATCATGGGACTGCAATCTGGAAGAGTAAAAAGTAAGGGAAAGCTTCACCGCAGGATGACATTTTGGTGATGGGCATGGAAGAGTGACCAGAGGGCTGGGTGCAGCAGGGATAGGAATGCTCTTAGCAGCACTCACCAAAGACAGGGGGATCAAGACAATGTTTAGGTAGATGGAAAGCTGAGTCTTGTTCATCACAGAAGAGCCCCAATTTCTCTTTTGTCCTGACCCTGCTAGAGATTCTATGAGCCACCAATAGGCTTTAATATATTCTTTTTCTGTTTGAACAAATCAGAATGGGTCTTGCTATTTGTAGATAAGGACCCCTAGTTAAGCCAGGTGTGGTGGTGCATACCTGTAATCCCACAACTCGGGAAAATTACAAATTTAAGGCCATCCTGGGAAAAAAAAATTGAAAAGCCCAACAAAACCTTATTGATAAATCCATCGTGAAAGTATAACTAGGCTTCATAGTGATTGAGGTCATAAAGTTATTCAGGAGATGAGGATGTAGCTCAGGGTTAGAGTGCTTTCTTGGTATACATAAGGCCCTGGGTTTGATCTCCAGCACTGTTAAAACAAACAAACAAACAAAAATCCAACAAATAAATAAACATAAAAAATGTCACTTGGCATTCAAGTTAGCTAAAAGAAGTTAAAGTCAGTTGAAGAATCTTTACTCCACAGAGGTTGTACTCAATGACTTTGTTTGGGGATGAGGCTATTACTACTACCTGTTCAGTATCCCTTCAGCAGCAATCATTTTCTACTGTTAGGCTCCGTGTTCTAGTAGGGCTGATATCATGCCCTGGATTTAGAATGAGGCACATGACCCAAGACAGGCCAATCAGATTGTTGCTTTTCCCCAGCTCTGGAGATTGGTTTAGGGATGGATATACAACTCAGTGGGCCAATGAGAGCTTGTCCTGAGACTTGTCCTCTAACTCTAGGGAACGTCCCCTTTTCTACTGAGGCTGCTAAACCGGAAGAAGGTAAGCATGAAGCATGAAGCCAATATTGGCCACCTTGTTTAGTGTGGGAAGAGCCTGTCAACTAAAAAATAACACCAACTGGAGGAAAACAAAGTTAAGAGATAAATATTAATTCCTGATGTGATGTTGAGCATTTGTATCCAGTCATAACTGAAGTCAGTTCTATTCTTAGGTTATTTTCCTATCATGCAAATCATCAAATTCCTTCATGAAGTCATCTGAGTTGGACTGCTGTTACTTGAAACCAGAAGGTTCCTGACTAATATGATGGCACACTTTCAAATGCTAGAATTTTTGACAAGCCTTTAAAAGGGTTGAAGTACAGCCCTATTTATCATAGCAGTCACTTGGCTACTCTTCCAGCCATGCCTTTATTTGAGGATAACTATTATGATTTGAATATGGTTTGTCCCCTCTGAAATTTGTGTTAAAATTTGATTGCCATTGTGGCAATGTTGGGAGGTGGGGCCTCCTGGGAGGTGTTTGGGGCACAAGAGTGGAGACTGCATGATGGGTTTTTCTTGAAGAAATGCTTTAACTGTTGTGAGAATTTGGCCCACTTTTCTCTCTTCTGCTTTCCCCTATGAGTTGAAGCAGCATGAGGCCCTGATGGGATGCCAAGCAAATACCAGCCCCTATCTTGAGCTTTCCAGCCTCCAGAACTATGAGCTAAATAATTTTCTTTCCTTTGTAAATTACCCAGCATTGATATTCCATTACAACAACAGAAAATGGACCAAGACTGGCCCTGACTTTGCTGTCTTTTGTACTAACGGGACCATGTTTTCACACATCCTGGGAAACATGGTGGTGGTATTGGCATACTCTCGTCCTTTTACTCTCCTCTTCCTTCCAATGTACATGTTGGGGATTCTCCCATTCCACATGAAGTCCTCCTCTCTACATTCTGTCTGACAAACACTGTTGTAATAATATACAGCCTCAGTTGCAACAACAGGTACGTTTCCCACCTTGAGCACAATGTGGTCCCCACCTGTGAGAGGGAAGCTGCCAGCTGGTGTGCAGAGGCATTTGGGTTCAGAACCACTGGTCCTGGAGCTCTGGCATCAGTATGACTCAGTGTCTCTACTCTTCACTTACTTCTTTTGAGTGTATCTTTATGATTCTTATCTTTGAGTCACTTTCTCTTTATTTCTAAAATTAATTTCCTGAGAGGGAAAGATAATTTGATAGATTTAATTATTAATTTTAATTCTCATTTAGGCAGATCTGATTGAGTTGGGCCACATCAGATGATACTGGCCAGTTTCTGGAAAGGAGGTCCTGGGCATCCACACATGGTCGGGGGTGGGGGTTTGGTCATTTCATGAAAACACAGCAAGCTCTGGATTAGGAACAGCATGGGGACACATCCCTCCTTGGGGGCTATGACTGGGGCAGTTTTTCTTAGCCAAGAATGGTGGGCATGATAGCTCCCATGAATGATGTGCCTGGTACATTCTCCTGTCCTATAAATAGTAGAATAAAATCATGATGATGATAGGGGTGAGGAAGATAATAAATGTGAAAGATTGGCTTCTCTTTGAACAGTTTTCTTCTCCCTGTATCATACTTATTGGCTGTTTCTGTGAATGTTATCAATTTTTATTTTCCGAAAGCCAAATGACTGACTTTGCTCATGGTCCTTGAGGGACTATAGAAGGAAGAGGAACTGCTAGATATTGACTTAAATACTTTTTTCCCTCTCTGTGGGACAAGTGGTCTTCATATAGGCATTGGCCACAGAGTTGAGAGTTGAACATTCTCGACTCCATTCCCCAAGCCAGCCAAAGGCACATTTGCCCTCTAACTTTCCTCTGTGAATGTCAATATGCTTCCCTTTGGCTTGTTCCTAGTCTATTCTGTAGCATTGTGCCTGACATCTAAGGCAACTCTAGGTCCTGCAGCTTCAAGCCAAAGTACTTTTAAAATAACCACTGGGGAGGCCTGTCTTAGACCAGCCCTTGTGGAAGTGTTGGAAGCTTTGTCATTAACCCACTGTGTGATCCTTTAGGGAATTGAAAAGCATCAGACAGAACCATATCCTTTCTTGAGAAGAGAAAATCCTTGACCACCAAGGTTGGCAGGATGATAAGGATGGTGGGCTGTACCAAAAGTCCCCTTTGCTTGGTTTGAATGTCCTAGTTGGCCAGAATATTAAGCTGAGGCAGTGACATCTTCCCCTGGGCTGACTTCTGCCAAGGCCCAGAATGTCATTACTAAAGTTCAACTCTTTTTTTGTATTTACAGGCTCCTGGAATCCTAGAGTTATAATTTCCCAAATCTTGGTAGCTCATTTCTCCAAAGCTGTAGGGCCTTTGGGGTTGATTTATTTAATCCACTAGCTTTTGGGCACTTGATTGTCTTACTCTATTAAATGAGCCTTTCAGGGAAAAAAAAAAAAAAGCCTGGCTGGAGTCTAGGTGAATATCAGCAAGGCGACCTGTTCCCATTCTGGAGAAGACTTGGCTTAGTGGTTAAGGGAGTGAACTTTGCTGTTCCTGATGCACTTGGATTCAAATATTAACTCTGTCATTATTAACTTTGTGACCTTGAGTAAATCATTTAACATCTTTGAGTCTATTTCGTCCTGTGTAAAATGAGATGATGATGACCATAAATCCACCCCTTAGGGGTGTGAGAGTATTCAATGAGATCGTGTACATAGGAAGCACTGAGAAAACAGCCACTGCTTTTCTCTGGCTAGGGGAAATTTCTCAGGGCAGCTGTCACACATTTCCCCAGAGACCTCCTGGGGCTGCCTGTACTTTGGAGCCTGTCCAGATGAGGTAGCAGAAACATCACAGCTGGGTACTTTGAGAGTCTCCTCCAGCTCTGTTCTCTTTGCATTTAGGTACCTCAGGCCAAATGCCACTGATCCTAGAGAAGACAGCCAAGGCAACAGCAGGCTTGGAAGGTGCAAGTCTGGACTTGGGCCATTCACTGAGAGCCAAGCATGCTGAGCACCAACAGGCAGAGATGACCTACCACTCTTTAGTTCAGAAGTTTTGTTTAGAGCGTGTTGCTGCTTGTGTCACTGGACACAGGCCTCTGGGTGCAGAGGATGGGCATGGGGGAGGACCCACCTCTGCTCATTCACACTGGTCTGTAAATGTCACCAGGCTTTGAGAAAGTGCTGCAACAGGACAGGCTCCCAAGTCCAGGCTCCAGGAGAACTAATCTGGGCTCAGCCAGGCTTTTGTTAAATCAGTGATCAGAGAGGCTGGCAATTCTGTTAAGAACAGGGAGGTGACAGACCTGCAGACCCAGGGCTCACAGATCCATTGTAAGAGTGGATGGGCACATGCTTTTCAGTTGTGAGGGGTTCATAGCCCCCACTGAATTTAATCCTAGAAATAATCTTGTAGGTTTGGTACAGTTTAGAGAGAGAAAATTCCCCACAGAGCTTTGAATCTATGTAGAACTTTGAGGTCATCTACTTCTGCCTTTGTTATGTAGACAAGGAGAGGAAAGCCAGAGAGGGTCAGGTCACCCCTAATTAGAAGTGTGCCAGAGCCAGGATGTGGGACCTTTGTTCCTCCTGCCTCACATCTCATCTCTCAGGCAGGGGGAGCTTTAGCTTGCTTGGGGACACTGTTGCACTGAATGTCCAGCATGCAGATTTTGCCTGCTGCATGTTCCTTAGCCAGCATGCCCCTTACCAGAAGCAGTTCTTGGCCCGGAAAAGGGGATAAAGCCAGATTGGAGGGTGACTTCTCCAGCTTTCAGTTGTCTCAAGGCACTTGCTGGAGTCTTTGCAAGTGTCAAATTAGGAGTTAAGACTTTGTATGGTATCATAATTTGTGTATAAAATGTCTCCCAAAGGTCATAGGCTTTAATGTTTGGTCCCCAGCTGGAGGTTCTGTTTATGGAGGCTATTGAAACTTTGGGAGGCAGGAGTTAGCTTTGTGGAAGCGAGTCACTGGAGGCTAGACTTTGGAGGTTTTTATTGGACCCACAACTCTGTTAGTGTTCCCTCTCTCTCTCTCTCTCTCCCCCCCTCCCCTTGATCTCTCTCTCTCTCTCTCTCTCTCTCTCTCTCTCTCTCTCTCTCTTTCTGCCGCCTGTCCTGTGATGCTATGACGTTGTCTGCCACAGGCCCTGTCTCCACTGCCATGCCTATCCTGCTGCCATTGTGGACTGATCCTCTAACTGTGAGCTTTCAATAAACCTTTCCTTGCATAAATTTGTTTGGGTTGTTTCTTCTGCTAAAGTGATGACAGCTGACTAATACAGATGGGAACTCTTCAATTCTGGTCATGAGTTAGTGAAGGTTCAGCTGAGTGCTCCTTGGCTTGTCCTGTTTTCCTCAGAATCTGCAGAAGTGCTGGAATTTGGGTAGGGTGGACTCTGACAGCCTTATCTCTGGTTTTAATCCATTAGAGTAGTCAAGCACAGACTGTGTTCCCAGCATTGGCCTGACTGGGGCACCACTTGAAGTTAGGGGCTGACTCTCCCTTTTTCCTTAGCCCAGTGTCTAGCAGGTGCTCCATTAGGAAGGAAGGGGGACACTTCATGAAAAGGCCAGCCCCAAAGAGAGGTGGGGTACCCTATCTGAAAGGGTGGCTGCCCTATGCTGTCCTCCAAGCCTTGTGTCAGCTGGTTGTGCCTGGGATTTTCTCTTGGGGTTCCTCTAGATGGGAGGCACTGCTGGGAAGTGCTTTTCAGGAGACATTGCCCATGCACACACGTTTCCTCAGAAACACATTTGCTCAGCTGTACTACCAACAGCATCTTTGCTGACTTATTTAGTGTCCATTATGTTCATATTCAAATTAACATGTGGGATGGGAGAGAGGAGGAGTAGTTACAGCACCTGACGGGGGTTAGAGAGGCATTTAAAGTGTATGAAGATCTGCATACCAGATGTTTGTTTCACCTAAATAAAATAAAATAAAATAATAAAACAAAACAGGACAAAACACTGTACAAAAAACTATCACAGAGAAAAGAGGTGGGGGAAACTGGTATCTTGCAACTTTCTTTCTTGGTTTCTACTCCAAGTTATATTGAGAGGTCACTGCCAATCTGAGGGTTGGAAATAGACAGCCATGGACTGCCCATAAAGGCAATTAGCACACACGCACAGACCTTTCAAAATCTTGAACAACCTGGGGAACTTGCATATGGAGGGTCTCAGATGATTGGCTTGCCACTCTGAGAGGTATGTCAGAGACAGACCTCAGGCTGATGGGTGTCCAGCCCTGCCAGATCATCAGGGCAAAGTGCAGAGGCATCCAAGAGAGACCCTAGGAGCTCTCTATGTTGCCTGAATGGTGAGCCAGCTCTGTTCAGGTCCCGGCCCAGCAGAAGGGGATGCTCCTGAGGTCACTTTCCTGGGGGAGTGGAGACTTCCTCTCCATCCCTCCACCCACCATGCCTACCCAGGTTGCAATGCAACATCCTAGACAATGTCTGCATAGCTCCTGCCTGTAGCCATGTAGCCCACATATTCCTCACCACCCCCTGCAGCCTGAGGGAAGCATCCTTCACTGAAACCCAGAGCTGCATGAGAGTCCCAGCCACCCCAGCCCTGAGAATGAACATGGAATAGGAGACAGCCTGCTGAATTTCTTGCTCTCCATTGGCCTTGTGAATCTCTCCACCCCAGGTCTATTCTTTAATCCATGCTGTGTAATGTTATAGAATTTTCTCAAATCTAGGAGAAAACCCAAAATGGACCATTCTGCTAGGCCACCTGGATCAGAAGTACTTCTGGAACCTCCACCTCTGGGCCAGTAAACCGGCAGTGACTATGAGTAGCACCCACTATGCCACCATCAAGCTCAGAGGCACAAGGCCAATGGAAGCTCATGGGTCTTGAAGGGGCTCTGGGGCCCAGGGAGAGCACCCCATGGAAGAGGACTTGTGCAAGAAACAGGGCTAGGTTACTTCTATGGAGGCCTTTGGCACAGTCCTTTTAATCCCCGCTTTCAGGAGCCACCCTGACCCCCAAGACCAGACTCATTTCCATGTATAACCTCCACACTCAGTCCATCACTGCCTGCTGTACTACTTGGAAATGGGTTATCCTGTGGCCTTGCTGGAATGCAGTTCCACATGGAAAACATCTTCCTGAAGCCAGTGGCCTTGGAGAATAGCTGGCATTTCCCACTCTG
Organism: Pedetes capensis; assembly: GCA_007922755.1. Lineage (NCBI taxonomy): Eukaryota > Metazoa > Chordata > Mammalia > Rodentia > Pedetidae > Pedetes > Pedetes capensis. The sequence continues at coordinate 59,397 of VMDO01003095.1, forward strand.
TAATATAGACATCCTTCTTTCATGCCAAGTGAGCTATTCCAAACATGTGCTTGTAGCTTGTGTATCTGGGAAAATAAGGCCCTTTGCCACCTGGCAAAGTGGAGGGAAGAATGTTTTATCTAAAAATCTCCCCAGGCTCTTAATGAACTTTATGGGTAAGCTTAGGTGCGGTGGTGTAGTTGGAAAAATGAGCCTTAAGATGTTTCTCAGAGTTTCTCTCAGGTCCATAGTGGTGCTTTGTTCCTTCACAACTCAGGGCCTTTGTATCTACAACCTCAATGTCTGGAATTTGGTCTTCCATTCATTTAACACAAATTTTCTGAGCGTCTGTTATACACCAGACATCCTATCATAAGATGCTTGGTAAACAATGAGATGTGGGCAGTGGGTGTAGAGATTGAAGGTGAGGTGAGGCCTGGCCCTTCTTGCTCTCTCGTTATGAGGACATCTGACCAATGTTTCTCAGGGTTGATCAGAAAAGAAACTCACAGGGGCACAGGGGTGGAGAGAGAAACGTGCAATTCAGGAGGGCTGGACATGTAACCCTTCTTTTCTTAATATTCGTCAGAGCAGTCAAACATTTTGACCATGATCCACTGTAAGAAATGTTTTACATTATAATTCAGCATATACATAGGTATAAGTGTATACATATGAAAATATACACACCTGGAGGAATTTTATGAGACATTACTGCCCTCTACTATGTGTGATGACCTCTAAAATCTATTCTCTTCAATTCTATCTATTCTATTCTATCCAAAACGATGTTCATAGTGGATGGCAAATGTCACACTGAAACACATTGAAGGTAAAAAAGAAAAGAAAAGAAGGAAGGGACCACTGCAGGAAGAAGTTACAATCTAATCTCATTTCAACTGTATTCAGAGAACTCTCTGTTTAGACCACCAATATAAATTCTTCTGTAAAGCAAATCCATCCACTCTTATTTGCATTTACGAAGACCCAGCCTTCTGTTTTTGGGTTTGCTTAAAGCCAAGTCCGGCCTGCTGCCTGTTTTTATGCAGCCCAGGAACTAAGAATGATTTTAAATGAAAAAAAAAATCCTCAAAGAAGAATAATTTCATAACACATGAAAGTCATGTGAAATGCAAATTTCTGTGTCTATATATATTGGATCACAGCCACACTTGTTCGTTTGCATATTGTCTGTGGCTGTTTTTACGCTATGATGGCTGAGTTGAGCTGTTGCATTTGAGACTGTGTGGTCCACAAAACCTAGAATAGTTTTCCGTTTGGCCCTATGGAGGAAGACTTTGCCGATCCCTGGTTTAAAGTGTGGTTTTTCTTATGCTGGGGGGAGATGACTCCAAAAGAAACTGTTTTGTTGGCGTGGGCCCTTTACAAGGCTAGCTAAATGAGAATGGCTGGCTTTCTGGAACCTTTTCTCTGGACAGCAGGAACCTCCATTGCTGCAGGGTAGTGAGCCCATCCAACCACAGGAATTGTGAGCAGCTCCCAGTGGCTGCCAGAGACCCCGGCCTGGTCCCAGGCACTGTGTGGCCTAGCCCTGAGGTAGGGCAAAGAGGGTACAGCCCTTGAACAACTCCTCCGTTCTCCATTTGATCTTTCCTTCCCTCTGTGTCTTGCTAGGAACACTTTTGTCATTTTTCTATCTTTCTGTAGGCTTATATGAATTGGGTCATTATTTTCCAGCAAAGTGCATGGCAAAGTATATTTCTGAAATATTAATGAACATCTCTTTTTTTTCCTTTTTTTTTTTTTTCCCTTTCCTCTCCTCAAATTCCCTTCCATCTTAGTGAAGCAGCTAGATTGTTCTGGGCCCTTGTTTCAGGGGAGTAAGGGAGTGGGGAGGAGGGAGTCCGTCTGGTTTTAACTTTAGGGCCCTGGCAACCTGGAGGAATCTCAGTGAAAACTGTTTCAGGGAAACATCAGGAACAACACTCCCCGGCCTGGTTCTCTGGGCAGAAGGGGCAGGAAGCCAAGGACAGTAAATGCAGAGGGGTCTGCCGATGAGGGAGAGAGGTGTGGCACCTGAGGACAGACAGGCCAGCACTTAGGAAGGACATCTCAGCCACAGACACAGGAGAAGCAGGCTCAAAGCCACCCTGAGTGGTCAGCCTTCCTTGAAGCCAGCCAGCCTAGGGCTCCAGGCCCGCTGCGGCTGCATGACTCGCTACAGGGCATGACACCATTCCAGCCTCTGGACTTCTCTCTGTCCCCTTGTGTCCTGCCCTAAGAAGTCACTGCCCTTGCCGTTTTCACAGATCTGAACCAGTACAAGAAACAGAAAGGGGCTGGACGTTCAGTGAACAGGGCCCAGGTTTGCCCAGCTCCCATCACTAGGTTGGCCCTGGGCAGCCAGGCTGGCGGTAGCCCCAGGGAGCACATGTGTTCCTGCTGCTCATGTGTGTTTGAGGCTGTCTGATGGACCTGGGATTTGGCAGAGAATGAGAACGAGTGGATGGAGATTTAATAGCCCGGCAGAAGCCAGATGTCTGGCGAAAGGGGGCTGGGGGGCAGAAACAACTCTACTCCCCCACCACCCATCTACCACATGCTGGAGCTTCCAGCCTGCTGCACCCTGAAGAGGCTGTGCTAATGTCAGCCTTCCCTGTTGCTCCATGTGTGATGTGGCAACATAGGCTGCCCTGACCTGGGGAGACAGTCCATGCCTTTTCCATTCCATTCCTAGTTTTGGTTCTTCCTAAGAAGGCTGCCTGAAGGAAGGAGGGGAATGGAGGAGAGGTGGCGTTTTCTGATCTCCCCTCACCTCTGGCCCAGGACCCTTGGGAGATTTCTAACTTGCTGCAGCCACCTTCTTGCTGAGGGATGGGGGCCCACTTCCTTCCCTCTCCCAGCGAGACCTTATAGGCCTGACCTGCATGTCACAGAAGTCAGCATGACAGGCTTCAGCTCAATTACAGTACATTACTTGAGCTCATTTATTTTCTCCCATATCCTTGAAGTTAGGACAGCTTTAATTTGAAATGGAAATTTATGCAAATACTATGTAAATTAGGTCATTCCCAGATTAACTGGGGGAAAAAAATCTGGTAGCCTTAGCAGGCACCATCTGTTCCCTCCTCATTCTTTCCATATCTGAACCCCACCCTCCCCTTTCCCAATCAAATTTGAAGCTTGTTTTCCTGGGGCTGAGAAAAGAGATCTTTCAATGGAAGGAAGCGAATCATCTACCCATCTTCCAGGTGGGCTGTTTAACTGTCTGTTCTGTACCGTCAGAGGCTCAGGTGAGAGGGAGGGATGGAGGCTTAGGGTCACCTCCAGGTTAGAGGTTCCAATTGAGCTGTGTCATATGCTCCTCTGGCCTCTAATTCCTGATTCCTCTCCCCCTCTTTGCCTTTTCCTGAAGTCTAATGGTGCCCAGAAGCTCTCTTACTCCCTCTTTTGGCAGTTGGACTAGGAAGGTTTGGGGATAGGCAAACTCCCCCAGAGTTTTAGGGGAATTGGGGAGAAGGTGTGCATGTGTGTATTGTTTGGGGGACTTAATGCCCAGGTAAGAGCCTTCTGTCCCTCCCCCATGACCCAAGCCCCTCCTGCTATGGGTGCAATGACAGCTTCAGTCCTGCTCTTCAGTTCAGTCTCTTGGATCTAGAGAGTCTACAATTTCTGTGGCTGGAGGAGGCTTCTACTGCACACCTTTTGCCTTGCTTTCTCATAAAGGTTCTCCATATAATGGAGGCAGCAGGGCTTCTGGCTCCTTCAGTGTCACTTTCTCTTTTAAAGAGATATATAAAAAAATATATATTGCTATTAGCCACTGAAATTTTGAGACTATTATTGTTGTTGTTGTTGTTATTGTAGCAAAACTTAATTAGAGCTGGCTGATATACTCTCTATAATCTTCATTAATTAGGCTCCAAAGTTGCCTCAAATTTTTAAAAAGTCAATTAACAGAGGCTTGTGATATTTTCTCGACCTTAGACCAAATGAAAATAAAAACAACGTCATAAAATATTTACTTTTTTCTTGATTCATAATATGACTGTATGTACTGCATTTGTACAGATGGCTTTAAAACCAGACCTCCGGATAGAGGGAACAGTTATGGCAAATGCCATAAGACAGGGATATAAGGAACCTGGAGTGGCTGGATCACAGTAAGCAAGTGGGAGAGTAGTAGGAAGTGAGGTCAGAGAATGAGGGGTGGGCATTAGGTGACCTGAGTCTGGCACCCAGAGAAGATGCAATTTCAGGACAAAAGCACAGGGTGGCACCATGACATTCTTCATGGTCACAACTGACCACAGGTGCTTGTGATGGAGAAGACACATTTTCTCACACTCTAAAATGCTCTACCACAGGGTTGGAGTTTAGCTCAGTTGGTAGAGTGCTTGCTTTGTGCTCTTCAAGGCCTTGGGTTTGATCCCCATGACCGCAAAAGTGGGAGAAGGATGTGGCAGCCCACTCCTGAAAGCAGTTCTGAAACCATCAGTCATTGAAAACTCTATGAGGTTGCTATGAGTCAGGCCTGACTTGAAGACACCTAACAACAATAACAGAATGCTCTACCAGGCAATCAAAGTCCAGCAGGCTCGAAGCAAATCATAAGCCACAGACTCTTAGAACTAGAAGGACTTTGTGGAACTCTTAATCCAAAAGATTGCCATATGGGGTCCATGATGTCTGGGCACTGACTCTAGGACTCTCGAATCCCCTGAATTCTGTAATGTACTTTTCAGGGGCAACCTCTAAAGCTTTTGCTCTAAACGGCTTATGACTCATAAAAGGTAAAGAACTTCTGACTTCAACCAGCCCTCCCATCAAAGGCAGACTCAAACTTCCTCAGCAGCAGATAGCCTGGGCCACACCCACATTACCACCAGGTGCACTGGAGACCAAGGTCTGGGAGTCCTGAGCCCTCTCAGTGGAGCAGCCCAGAGAATGCCCTGAACTTCCAGGCCCAAGGACACTGGGGATCTCATTCAAGAAAAGAGAGTTTTGGTGCAGAGCCTATAAATTCACAGGCACACTGTCTACTGTCTTCTGACTGAACAACTAGCATACTTTGCACCTCTATGTTCTGGTGGTTTTCAAAGATGCCTAGGTGCACCTATGTAAAATGCAGTTGCATTTAATGTGGTTACTAAGTTCACAGTCATTTTGATTACTATACAGTGTGTCACCCACTGGATGTTCTATGTAAGTCAAATATATAATTAGTCTACTCTGAATTTAATACATATTAAATTGTATGTAAGTCTAACATGATGGGCTGGGGAGACTGTCAAATATTTTAAGCTAAATGGGAAACTTTATGTTTGAAATGCTTGAAGCCATCATCTGTAGTGAAAGGGAAGGGGAGACGTGGGGTGAGAAGTTTGATGGTGTAAAGGTCAATAGGGGGTCAGTGCTGGGAAGGAGGCCAAGTCGGATGGCGGGCAGAGCATGAAGGTGGAAGTGAGAGCCAGTGGGGCTGCTCAAGTGGAACCATAGAAAGAGACCAAAGCTAGCTACTCTGATGAGGGAGGGTGCAAACCTGTAATTCAATATCTTCTGAGAGAAACAAAAAAGCTGTGCTCCAAGGTAGGAATGGGTAGGCTCCAAACATGCGGGGCTGCCCCAACGCTAGGAGTACCACTATGTAAAGGCTCTGCACAACCTTAGGCTTCTGTTCCTGTAAACTGGCACAACCGTATGCTATAATCTGGGTGCTAATCCCTCGCTCCAGGCAACTCTCACCAGGCACACAAACTACTGCTCCTAATCTCCCTCCTCCCTGTACTTGGGATCAGCACACATGGTGTCAAAGGGCTTAAGGCCATAAGCATCCATGTGGAGGGCAAGGCAACAAAAGCTGAAATGACCCGACTTGCTATTGGTGTTTTGAAATATCCATTAAATACTACATTTGCCAGTATTGCTTCATTTCTCTCCTCCTGTATGCCCTAGCAGCCTGACTACCTGCCTTGGCCCAGTCTTCTTTCCTGAGACCTAGGCTCAGAATCCCTGCACCGACCTCAGGTGGTTAGACCTCAGGTGGGCCATTCCCCAAAAACCAAACCACCAGCAGAAAGCGGAGGCTGAGGTTTGAGCTTCCTTTAAAGGCTTCCTCTCTGCGTTTCTTCAGTTCACTGACTAAGAATGTCCTCAGAAGCTGAGCTCAGAGGCCAGAACTCTTGAAATATTTATCAGGTAGCTCCTGGCAGGCGTGGGAGACTGAGAAAAGGAAAATCAGGCCCAGGCAGGTGTCTGTGGAGTCTGCCTGGGAGCTGGCCAGATTTTGCAAGCATCAAGCTACCCAGTTTACTCTGCTAAATCCCACCCCGCCCTGCCCTCCCCGCTTGGGAGGTGGGTGTGACCCTGGTTCCTGCCAGGGAGTTGGCTTCTTGCTGCCATTCTCCAGGCCGACTTCCATTGCTAGCCCAGAACTGACTGCAGCTCCATTGTCCACAGTATTCTGGGCTATCTTGGCCTGGAGCCCTACTCTGGGAGGACGCAGGCTAACACAGTGTCACAATGCCCTGCTTTGTGGCTCTGACAGGAGGATTTGTCATGAGCTGGGAGATGGTCCCTGGCAGATCCTGGCATGTGGTGAACAGACAGCTGTGTGCTGGTCACTGTAATCAAAGTACTGTCCATTGGATGCAGAATCCTGGGCCCTGAACCCTCCCCAGGATTTGTTACCTTGCCCTCCACATGAATGCTTATGGCCTTAAGCCCTTTGACACCATGTGTGCTGATCCCAAGTACAGGGAGGAGGGAGATTAGGAGCAGTAGTTTGTGTGCCTGGTGAGAGTTGCCTGGAGCGAGGGATTAGCACCCAGGTTATAGCATACGGTTGTGCCAGTTTACAGGAACAGAAGCCTAAGGTTGTGCAGAGCTTTACATAGTGGTACTCCTGGCAATGGGGCAGCCCCACATGTTTGGAGCCTACTCCTCCCTACCTTGGAGCACAGGACTCTAAACAGCAGTGGCAATATCGTTGTGGGTGGGATATGCAGGCAGAAGAAAATGCAAGTGCATATTTCTTTGATCTTGAGGTAGTGATCTTCTTAAACAAGAAACACACAGAAACTCACATATCACAAAATAAATAATTTCAACCACATTACATTTTATAAACTTGGTTCATTGCAGGAACTTTAAAGGAACTTAAAAGATAAGCAATAAACTGGGGGTAAAATAGGTATGTGCATCTCATAAGTGACAAAGCATTAGAATCAAAAGCATATGCAGTCCTGCATCCCTGGTGAGGTGGAGGCAGTGGGAAATAAACAGCTAAGTAGAAAAATGGGCAAAAAATATGAGTGGACGTCGTACAAAAGGGAAAACACACGGGGCCAGCGAACATAGATGCTACCCCATGACTATCCAGAAAAATGAAACCAGGAGCCCCTGGAGATACATTTTCCCAGTCCAGGCACCCTGCAGCTGCCTGGGCCTGAGAGCCCTTCTCAGAAAGGCTCTCAGAGGTCTCTGGGAAGACCTCTGCCTGCCTCATCCTTCCCCTAAATCTCTTCTTAGCCGGAGCTGCTCCCCTCCTGTCCCCACCAATGGATGCAGCAAACCCTCCTCCTCCACTGGCCTCCCGGGTCTCACAGGCCAACGGGGCTGCAAGGACCACATTTCCAAACAGGAAAATGGTCCACTTCACCTCGCCAGCCCAAGGCTGAGATCTGAGGGGACCTCAGAGCAGACTGTGATAGGGTAAATGTGCTGAAAATCAGCACCTTCTAGAACAAGTTCAGGTAAGACATGAGCTCCTGGGACTGGCCGCAAAGTCACCCCTCCTGCTAGTGGGCAATAGTGTCGCCACTGGTCTAGGCGGAACCGCATTGTGACAACACGCAGGCACAGACGGGGGTCCCAGAGGCAGAGCCATGCCAAGGCAGCTGCTGGTGCTCCTACTGCTCACCCAGATTAGTGCGGTACTTTTCCTTTGGAGCCTACCAGGTTCAGAATCCTCAACTGATCAGCCTTTAAGCATCTAAACTGGCAGCAGAAAGCATATCCAGAAAGTAGGGAGCTGTTGATTGGAATGAGAACTAGACTTGGCCTGTTGTCGTTAGGTGCCTTTGAGTCAGATCCGACTCACAGTGACCCTCATAGGGTTTTCAATGACTGTATGGGTATTGTTTTCGGGAGTGGGCTGTCATGTCCTTCTCTCATTTTTGCAGTGCTTGGGATCAAACCGAGGGCCTCAAAGAGTGCAGAGCAGCACTCTACCAACTTGAGCTAAAAATCCCAGCTCAGAAGAGGCCAGGCATCTGGCAAACTTCTGCACCATTCTGGGTTCAACAAAGAACAAGTTCTGAGCAGTGGGGTTTGGGTACCACTTCCAGACTCGCCTCTCTTAAGATTTGGTGAGCCCATTGGTCTGGTGGGGCTGAAGGCCCTCCTCAGTCATGGTCTGTGGCCTTACTGTGTCCCTCTCAGTCTGGTTCATGACTTCTCCCCTTCCTGTGTTCCCCAAGCTACTGTTCGGCACAAGGTGGAGTGTTGCTATTTTCCCCAGGACCTTTATAAGAAGGGCAGGCTGGGCAGGTCTTTGTGTAGTCCTTGTCCACCCTGAATCTGTTTTTCAGTTCCTCTCCCTTTCTTTGTTTCTGTATTTCACTCCACAAATCAAGCTTTCATTATGTACCAGTCAGTCTTGTAGCTACTAGAATACATTAGTGAACAGAACAGCCTCAAATCTTCAGCCTCATGGAGATGGCATTCCCATCAAGAAGACAGGAAATAGAATAAAAGGTGAAATGTAGGACATATTAAGAGTGATAAGCAGTCTCCAGAATAACTTCTAAGTATTTGAATGACTCCAGCTGCAAAAGTAGCTCCTATTACTGGCCATTAATAGTCATGAATGCTGATGGAGCAATCCCGGTAAGCCCAGCATTGCATTCAGTGACTCACTTACCCTGCCCAACAACCCACATGGTAGGTGCAATTCTTCTCTCTCAGACACAGGAGAGGAAACTTGCACAGAGAGTAATATGACTTCCCTGGATTCCCCAGCTGCTAAGAAACAGAGTCAGATTTGAAACTAAAGCCGTGGGACTCTTTAATAAACAAATCATTATTCTTAGTCATTGTGTACTATAGTTTCAATGTCCCCACCAAAACTCATATTGAAATCTAACCAACACTTGAGAGGTATTAGAGGGTGGACACCTAATTCTGCTATGGTATTTAGAGGTTCACTGAACATGAGGGCAGTGAGAGGAGGTGTTGGTGAATCTGAAGTGAATGCTGTGCCACTTCTGTGCAGAAGGCTTTGCCTGCCCTGCGTGCCCCCATCTGAACTGGTTCTGGCAATAGTTGCCTCACCCTGGTCTTTTAGTCCTGTTACAGCCCCTGTGTATGAGTAGCTCACAGGGTTGCCCTCCCCAGACTCAGGCCCTGGCTGGACACAGAGCACAGGGTCAGAGGTACCTCTAGTGGTTTCATTGTCCAGGACTTCAAGAAGCTGGGCCTTAGGCAAACCCTGGGTCTTCTGTGGCAGCCTGAATGTGCTGACAGACAGGAAGCTGAACCCAAAGTGACTGTGTGTGCGTGTGTGCAAAATGTCTTATCAAAGGTTAATATACGAGGCCAAACAATAGGTCTTGTGGAGGGAAGAACGCCAAGTGAACACTGGGGGAATGAGTTCTTGTCCCTCCAACACTAAGCTGTGTGACCTCGGGCTATTTGCCTACCCACTTTCAGATTCAATGGCTTTGCCTGGAACATAGGGCTAAGCACTCTTTCTTGCCTACCTCTGGGATTTTGGTGAGGATCACAGGAAATAACATCCTTGAGTCTGCTCTGCAAGCTGTCAAGTGGTCCAGTGTGTGCACATCCATCAACTTTGCAGTAACTGAAACTCCCAAAAGGGATCCCCAGAGGGATCACCATGGGACTTATATAGATTTAGGGCAAGCAGGGGTTAGGATTCCTGCTTGTTAGACCACATGCATTAAAACCCCTCTGCTTTGTTCCAGAAACATTCTTTAGGACAATTTGTTTCCTGAAAGGTTTCTGTGATGATGGTCCCACCCCTTCTTCTCCTCCCTCCCATAGGTGAGAGTCTGGGGAGCCAGGGGGAGCTGCAGGCAAGTGTACAGAGAGCAGGTGTTTTCAGGAGCTGGGGCATGGAGCTGGGGCACACGCCATGCTGTGCTTAAACAGGGCCCCTCTGCACACATCATGCCCTTGGTCGGAGCAAGAGCTGTAGCACAAGGCCTCTCCCCAGGATAAGAGTGTAGTCCAGCAGATGTGCTACTCACCCTCCACAGCGACAGATGTGCCCCTAAAACCAGCAAAGTCCCTGCCCTGACAGATTTCACTTGCTTCTCTTCCACCCCTGGAGCAGTGATCAAGGACTCCAGTTGCTTGGATAAAGGGAACGCTCATTTATTGGGCCCCCTCCTGCTTGCCATATGCTACTCCGATTACTCCTCCCATCAGCTCAGTGAAGGATTAGCCACATTTTGTATCTGGGAGATCTGAGCCTTAAAGAGGCCCAGCAATTCCTCTCCACCTCACGGACAGCAGGCAGCACAGCTCAAATTGGAACCAGGATCTGTTGGACTCCAAATCATAGGTTCTGACAAGTCTTGTTATTAACGAGGCCATAAATGTTTCCTAGGTACAGGTTCCATTCCCAGAACTCTGGAGACATGAAAGGCTCAGGAGGCAAATCCCAGGCTTAAGAGATTGGGACAAACTGGGAGAATATGTGAACAGAGAACACCACAGCTGGTGTTCTGGACTCTTCCATCACCCTCTGAGGCCACTAGGAGCTTGGAAGGGGAGCCGTGAGGAGTGGGATGGCCTGGCAGCCACTCAAGATGAAAGGGTCAGCTCAGTCAGGGACAGAAGGACTGGGTGAGGCAACCCAGCCCAGCTTCTTGGCAGCCAGAGGGTTTTGCAATGAAGATTTGTGTATATGTGAACAGGCTAGTTTGGAACTCAGCCAGGACTTAAACTCTCTGCTGAGCTGTGCAAGATGGGGGCAGTGGTGGTTGTGGACAGCTAGGGGACAGGCCCAGGGCACAGGGCCTGGGCTCCGCCTCCCTCCAGCATTTGTGCAGGCCTGCCCTTGCCAAGCCCACTGGTCCTGGTGAGCAGCTGTTTCCACTCACCTCACAGCTTCCACTCCGGGAACCAGGCCAGCATTTGGAGCCCTTTCCCTCCTTTTCCTTTCTGTAAAGGGGAACACTGCATGGGGCTGCCACTGCCAGCAGCTTTTTTTTTTTGGGGGGGGGTAATGCCTCCTGGGAGCCTGTTTCCCTGGGTTTGGCCACATTAGGCCTCCCCTTTTCTGTGGCAGCTGCAAACCACACCCCAGTCCTCCTGGACCCCCTCCCTGCCCTCTCTATCCCTAGTGCTCTTCATCACTTATAAGGAGCAGCTTCTGTCCTCCCAAGGAGAGGGTCCCACCAGCCCCTAATCTCCTCAAAAATGGTGCAGTTCCACAGTGACTGAGAGACAATTTGAACTTAGATGTTCTGAGATTTGTCTAAGGGCTGAGTCTGACACCAGGGGAGGGACACCTTCATTCATCTTTGTCCCTAGAGCCCTTTACTGCCTCTAGAGTTGGCTATTTCTCCTTGAAGTAGAGTGTTTGGGATGAGTAGAGTGCCTTTCCAGAATAACCTGTGGTGTGATTACTCACTCCTCTGGACAGCTTCTCCGAACCTCAGAGTGCCCCATGCTGATTGCAGATTGTTCCACCTTTACCCATGCAACATTCTAGAACATTCATTCTCCTCCCCATCCCCCTCCACCTCCTCCTTCTCTCCCTTCTTCTAGTTTCTGCTTTGTTTTATTTGCTTTTTGAGACAGGGTTTCACTATGTATCCCAGGCTGGCCTGGAACTGGTTATCCTCCTGCCTCAGTCTCCTGCAAATATTATAGATACAGCTCACCACCTGCCTGGCTAAACCTGTTGTTTTCCTAAATGATTTTCTATGACTGTTTCACTGGAGGATTTTTATCTAAATAAGCTCTTCTGTGCAGACAGGACTGGAGATAAATCTGCTATGCTCAGAAATTAGGATGCATGAAATTATACTGGCTTAACTACCAAAAGTCAGTAAGAAGGGCTGGGTGTGCAGCTATCAGAGCAGGGCCTGAGGAGGGGGGATGGGAGCTAACCATGGTGGATGGGAGGTGAGGGATGAGGCTGCTGCTTCTAAACCCTCTTTGTGAGGAGGTGTCCTGATCTTGAGCAGGGGCTGCATCTCTTTTGCACCTTCCCAGTAGGCAGCAGCTCAGACACTCAGTGCTACAGGCCAGAGAGCAGAAAGTATATAAGATCATATCTTAGCTCTAATTTGTGACTTTGGGCAAGTTTACCAACTTCTCTGTACTTCTGCTTCTTTGTCTGTTAGAGGGGAATAATAACAGCTACCCCACTGTGTTGCTGAAAAGGTTGAATAAGGAAATGGATGTAAACTACCTCACACAGTACCTGGCACCTAGCAAGTTCTTAACCTGTTAATGCACACCATCCTATTTATAGGACAGTAACTTGCAATAAGGAAATGTTCACAACACTGTAGTTTCTGTTAGTTTTTGTTCTTGTTAGGTGCTGTTGAGTTGGGTCTGACTCATAATGATCCGATGTACAACTGAACAAAACACTCCCGGATTCTGTGCTAGACACACAATCTTTTTTTTTTTTTTATGTTTAAGCCCATTGTTGCAGACACTGTGTCAATCCATGTAGTTGAGGGTCTTTCTTTTTTTCATTGACCTGTCACTCTCCCAAACATGATGTTCTTCTCCAGGGATTGGTCCCACCTGACAACATGTCCAAAATACATGAGACAAAGTCTAGCCATCCTTGCTCCCAAAGGGCACTCTGGTTGCGTTATAATTCAAAAGCATCAATTCTTCTCTTGTCTCCCTTATTCAATGCCCACAATCATATGATGCAAGTGAAAATACCATGACATGAGTCAGGTGCACCTTCATCTTCAATGTGACATCTTTATTTTTCAACACTTTAAGGAGGTATTTTGCCAAACCCTTTCCCAATGCAATGAGTCTTCTGATTTCTTGACTGCTGCTTCCTTGGGTGTTGATTGTAGAACCAAGTAAAGCAAAGTCTTGGAGAACCTCAACCTTTTCTTCATTTATCATGATGTTGCATACTGGCTCAGTTGCATGGATTTCTGTTTTGTTGATGTTGAGGTGCAATCTGTACTGAAAGCTGTGTTCCTTTATCTTCATCAGTAAATATATCAAATCCTCTTCACTTTCAGGAAGCAAAGGTACATCATCTGCATAATGCACATTGTTAATGAGTCTTCCTCCAATCAAGATGCTGCATTCTTCTTCATAAAGCCCAATTTCTCAGACTATTTACTCAGTGTAGAGACTGAGGAGGTATGGTGATAAGATACAGCCCTGATGCACACCTTTCTTTACTTTAAACATGGCAGGCTTTTCTTGTCTTGTTCAAATGACTGCCTCCTTGTTCATGTACAGATTCCTCATGAGTACAATTAAGTGCTCTAGTAGTCCCATTCTTTGCAATGTTATCCATAATTTGTTATGATCCACACAGTCAAATGCCTTTGCATAGTCAATGAAACATAGACATCTTTCTGATATTCTCTGCTTTCTGCCAATATCCATCTGTCATCAGCAATGATTTCCCTGGTTCCATACCCTTTTCTGGATCTGGCTTGATTTTCCAGTAGTTCCCCATCTAATTACTGCTGCAGTCACCTTTGAATGATCTTTAGCAAAATTTTGCTTGCAGATGATATTAATGATATTGTTTCCACATTTGGTTGGATCCCCTTTCTTGGGAATAGGCACAAATATGGATCTCTTCCAGTGAGTTGGCCAGGTAGCTGTTTTCCAAATCTCCTGGTGTAAACAAGTGAGACTCCAGTGCTACATCTGTCTGTTGAACACATCTTTATTGGTACTGCATCAATTCCTGGAGCCTTGTGTTTCACCAATTCCTTCAAGGCAGCTTTCACTTCTTCCTTCAGTGCCATTGGTTCCCGATCATATGTAACCTCTTGAAATGGTTGATCATCCACCAATTCTTTTTGGTATAAGGACACTGTGTATTCCTTCCATCTTCTTTTCATTTTTCTTGCACCACTTAATATTTTCCCTGTAGCATCCTTCACTTTGGGAGAAGAATGTGGCAGTCCACTCCTGAAACAATACCGAAATAATCAGCCACTCAAAACCCTATGAGGGTCGCTATGATTCAGACCCAACTTGATGGCACTTAACAACAACAACAAGAATCCTTTGCTATTGCCACTCAAGGCTTGAATTTTTTCTTCAATTCCTTAAGCTTGAGAAAAGCAGAGTGTTTTCTTCACTTTTGGTTTTCTACTTCCAGTTCTTTGCACATCTCATAATATTTGATGTTATCTTTTTGAGCTACTCTTTTGAAATCTTCTGTTTAGTTCCTTAACTTCATCATGTCTTTCTTTTACTTTAGCTGCTTGATGTTCAAGGGCAAGTTTCAGAGTCTCTTTTGACATGTAATTTGGTCTTTTCTTTTTTTTCCCCCTGTCTTTTCAATAACCTTTTGCTTTCCTCATGAACGATGTCTTTGATGTCATGCCACAACTCCTCTGGTTTTCTGTCATTAGTGTCTAATGCATCAAACCTGTTCTTGAGGTGGTCTCTGAACTCAGGTGGGATATACTCAAGGTTATACCTTGGTTCTTGTATATTTGTTCTACTTTTCCTCAATATTAGTTTGAATCTGCATATGAGCAGTTGATGGTCTGATCCACAATCAGTACCTGAACTTGTTCTGACATTTGATATTGCGCTTTTCCATTGTCTCTTTCCACAAATGTAGTCATATTGGTTCTTGTTTGTTCCATTTAGTGAATTCCATGTGTATAGTTGCTGCTTATGCTGGTGAAAAAATGTATTTGTAATGAAAAAGTCATTGGTCTGACAAAATGCTATCACCTGATCTCTAACATATCTGTCACCAATGCCATATTTTCCAACTATTGAGCCTTCTTCTTTGTTTCCAACTTTTTCATTCCAGTCACCAGTAATTATCAGTACCTCCTGATTGCAGGTTTGATCTATTTCAGATTGCAGAAGCTGGTAAAAATCTTCCCTTTCTTCATTTGTAGCCTTAGTTGTGGGTGCATAAATTTGAATAATAGTCATATTAACTGGCCTTCCTTGTAGGTATATGGATATTATTCTATCACTGACAACATTTTCCTAGATTTATTCTATGTGCTTTCCACGTTCCAATTATTAACTGTTGTTTACAGTTGTTCCTCCTCATTTTGAGTAGTGTCACATCACGAAATGGTGGTCCCTAGGGCTTTACTCCATTCCTGTCATTAAGGTAAACTCTACTTTGAGGAGGCAACTCTTCCCCAGTTGTCTTTTGAGTGTGATAACATACACATGCATGCATATCTGGTGTAAATTCCAAAAAATAATAATTGATGGATTCATCACTGCCCTATAAGCAGGATGGTGTGCATTAACAGGTTAATCAATGAGAATTCTCTTTCTTTTTTAAAACCTGGGATTCCTGAGAAGGAGTCTAGCATTAGGATTCTCTGGATGTTTACTAGGACAGTTGCCTGGGAGATCAGAAACACTTAGAAAAGGAATTAGAAGGAAAATGAGAATGATGAGAATCTCGTGTGGTCACCATCAATCAAGATATGAAAAGTTCTTTAGTAAGTGTTAGGAGATAGGTTCTTTCATTTGAATTCTAGTCAATGATACTTCATGGTATGAGTATGACTACACAGAATTGAAAAATATTTTCCATCGGTGACATAGGAAAACCATCTCCTTAACTTGGGGCCAAGTACTTTAGATGGCTCAATGCCATTCTCCAGGTGACTACATTGTGTTCCATCTCTTTCCTTGGTCCTAGTCACGAATATAAAAGTTTTTACATGTGCATGATAGTGATTGCTCAAAATCACTGTCTTTTCTCCAAATCCTCTTTTCTCCCATAAAACAGAAATGATTGAAGTAATGTGACATTATTCTGAGTCACTGGGAATTGAGTTACTATCCAGTGCTCATGGACTTGCCAGTCTTCAAGGCTATTTCAGGTTGAGACCAGCAGCAAACCCAAGGCCTTGTTAAAGTTTCCCTTTAATAACACAAGACATAGTTTCCTCACAGAAGTGAGTGGGCACAAAAGATTTATACAACAAAGTTCATTGTAGCTTTAGTCCAAACATCTGAAATGCCCATCAACAGGAGAATAGTAGTCAAACTGTGGTATATTTATACAACAGAATATTACAGCTATGAAAAAAAAAAAAGCAAATTCTCAAAGCACACAGTAATGAGAACATCCCAGTCATTATATTGAGAGAAACAAAACACCTACAAAAAACTCCTCATATAGTATGGTCCTACTTACATGAAGTTTAAGAATCAGCCAAAACCCTAAATAACAGATGTCAGAATGGTGGTTACCTTGGAGTGGGAACTTGGAAGGGCCACAGGGAACTTTCTGGGAAGAATATTCTGTATCTCGATTTGGGTGTGATAAAGAATCTGGCTGCAGGGGTGCACAGACATGCGAACTCTCTGACCTGCCAAGGAACAAGTTTATTTAGGGCATGTAAAGAGGAGGGATTGGAAGAAAAGTCACTGGGGCAGCAGTGTTAGAGCAGGAAGGAGGTGGAGACTGCTGCCCTGAGCTGAGTGGGGCTCGGGGTTTATATAGGGCAGGTAGGGTCTTTGAAGCTTAGGTCGGAAAGTTTCTTTGGAGGAAAAGGGGTAGGGGGAGTAAATTTCCAAGTGATTAGTGTCTCAGGAGCATTCTTCAGAAACATTCTGACCTTGGGGCTGGTTTACTATTGTTTGCTCTCTGAAAGGGACCCTAAAAGGGTCTTTCTTTGTTTTTTCAGGGTGGTGGTTACATGAGTGTATGCATATTCACAAAGCTGGATCCTCAGGAATTATTCATTGTAATGCATAAAAATTAAAAATATGAAAATATTTAAAAAGAGAGGTTGTAGTAATGTAAAGAGGTCAGGTTTAAATTGAGGCTAAGTGACCTGAAGGTGGCTTCAGGAAAGGGACCACACCACGAAGCCTAGTAATCGTTTCCTTTGGGGTCTGTGAACTACAAGGACTGAGACACACCTCTGGCAACCCACATTCAGAACCCGACACCAGCCACAGACCACTTGCCATTGTATCTGGGTCAAGCAGTGTTTACAGGAGAATGGTCTTCTCAGTTTTACAGATAGTATTAAGTCAAAATGGTGCCCCAAACATTCTACCTCCAGCCGTACTCCAATACCCCCTAGTCACTCAACTGGCCATCTGTGACTCCTCTCACTGCACCCCATCATACAATCAGTCACCAAGCTGTCAATCCACATCCTTAGAGAGCCTTAACACATCCACTTATTGTGCCCCTGATGTCCTAAGAAGATTACATGATCTTCCTAGAATATCCAACCTTCCAACTACTACTTGGTCTTCCAGACTCCCATGGTCCTGCTCATCTTCAATTAACGCAGCTGAAGGGATCACTGCTCTAAAACACAAATCATAGCATACCTTAAAGGACCTGATAACTTCTAGGATTGGTGCAAGCTCTTAGCAGAGTAGACATGTTGTGACATTCCCTCCAATGAGCCCTGGCTAGCTACCCAGATGAGCTAACATTTCTTTCAGATACTGTCTAGGCAATGGATGGGAAGAGATGGCTGCCCATCTGAGGTCCTGGGGGAATGTTTCCTGAGGTGAGGCTGGCTGTGGTGCTCACCACCCTGGAATATGACAAACGAAGTGGGAAATGTTCAGTATCTTTGCCACATCCAGAATCCACTGTGGTCTCTCTGGTAAGAGCATGCCCTGAATTCTACCTGGCTGGCTGCTTGTCCTGCCTAGCTGGCTGGATTCTAGAACCAATGCAGCGAATGTACTATTATTCCCTGTTTACAGAGCAATTATGAGACCTGGGACCAGCAATGGCTGTCTTTGGTTCCTAGAGTCAGGATGAGCCTCGCATGGTCGGATTCCAACACATACCACCTGCATGGCCCCAAGGTCAGGCTCTGTCATGAGAACATTAAGCTCTGCAGGGATGGGGTGAGGCCAGCCACTGACCTGGGGAGTGGCACAGGCCTCAAGTCAGGTGAAGCAGGTGAAATAGTGGGGCTTGGGAAGCCAACATGGCCAGGTCTGCTCCATAGATGAGCTCTCTCCTCACCTGGTCCAGGGCTCCACTGTCTCTCTCTAGCTTCCCCTGGACTGATACAGGGGCCTTTTCTCTCAGGCTCCCCAAGTAACTCCTACCCCCTGGTGACTCCTGCCTGAGCCCCAACCTTTCACATCAAAGGCCCTCATTGACTTGTTTCTTCCTAGCTGGACTGAGGTTTAGCTCAATTGGTAGAGTGCTTGTTCTGCGTGCTCTGAGGCCATGGGTTTGATCCCCACCAGTGCAAAAATGGGAGAAGGATCTGGAAGGCCACTTCTGAAACAATCCTGAGAACAATCAGCCACTGAAAACCCTATGAATAGCAGAGAAACACTGATAAGAGTGCCGGGCACGGCACAGTGTTGGGGAGTGTTTCGTTCTGTTGTACATAAGGCCGCTATGAGTTGGACCTGACTTGATGGCACCTAAGAGAGCTGGACTGACAGCTTCCTGGGAGGCAACTGTATTTTTCTTGTCTGCCCCATGGCAGGAGGTCCAGATGTGCTGGTCGGGGAGAGATGGAGTGGGTGAATGCTATTAGCCTGGGCAGGGATGGCTAATGTTCTGTCGGGCCACTGCTTCTTAAACACAAACAATAAGAGCTTAACTAGACCCAGCTTCAGAAAAGGCTTGTCTTAATACAAACGGTACTATTTGACTTATGCTTACAAGTTAAAAAAATTAAATCTTTCCTTTCCAAATCTGAGAGTCGATTTAAGAAGATGATGCTGTTTGGCTTCTGCAGCTCCCTTTGTTTTTCTCACCCACCCCCAGTCATATAGTGCTGTCCTCCTGGACACCTGTACCCTAGTGTGAGAGGCAGGGTTTGGGAACCATGGGTTGAGCAGGTGACTTATCCTCTCTCTGTCTGTGTGAGATTTGAGGTGGGATGGGGACAAGTACAGGGTCATCCTACTGTACATTCAGCCTCCTGTGAGGCATTTCCCTTGTGCAGTTACCGAAGGAATAAGGACCACCTGCTTTTCCACTCTGGAGGAGATAGCTTTCCTAGTGGGTAGCAGAAGGGAGACGAGAGCTGACAAGAGGACAAGCCA
This sequence comes from Pedetes capensis, assembly GCA_007922755.1. Lineage (NCBI taxonomy): Eukaryota > Metazoa > Chordata > Mammalia > Rodentia > Pedetidae > Pedetes > Pedetes capensis. Next base: position 78,582 of record VMDO01003095.1, read on the forward strand.
CTCACCATGCTGCCAATACTGTCCCCTTTACATGTCTTAACTTCTTTGAGCTGTGACACTTTCAGTACTATTGTGCTAATTTTATAGGAAACAGGAAACATGGTTTAGCAGACAGGCCTGTAAGGACACTCCAGAGCAGCTCAGCTCTAGCTGATACATGCTGGTTTTGCATAATGAATAAATACCACATTCCATCAAAGGGCTCTTGTGCCTGAGAGTCTCAGTGGTTGGCAGCCACATGTTCCTTGTATGTGTGTATTAATTCCCTTGACCTCTTAGGAAATGATCTTTGTAGGTGCTAAAAACAAATAAATGTCTGGATGTGGTAATCACACCTGTAATCACAGTGACTTGGGAGGTGGAGGAAGGAGGATCGCAGGTTCGAGACCAGAGGCAGCCTGTGTAATTTAGGGAGACCCTGTCTCAAAATAAAAAAAATAAAATATGAGCTGGGGGTGCAGCCCAGTGGTAGAGTGCTTGCAAAATACATGCGCGGCCCTGGGTTCAACCCCCAAATACCACAAATGAAATAAAACAAAACAGAAAACAACAACAAAAAAATCCCACAAAAACCTCGGGCCCATTTCAGATTAACTGTGGGCACCAGGAATTGAGAAGGCTTGGGAGTTTCACCTCACAGGAGACTGCCTCTGTCATGCTCACGCACATGGTAGACTCACCAACTTTCTGTTTGGAAAGAGGGAAGGATCAGCTCTGAGTAGCTGGGGCCTGGGGAAGGCATGTGTTCCTGTTAAGCACAAAGGTAAACAGAGCATAGCAGTGGGCTAAGGGGATTGTTTATCTTCTTGCTGATGACAGACATGAGCTTTGGCCCAGAGCCCAAACTCCTTATCCTTGCAAAGCACATTTTACAGATTGCTGGCAAAGGCAGTCAACTCAGATGAAGGTGCCAGACCTAACTATTTTAGATCTTCCTCCTACTCCTGGAAAATACAAGATAAAGATTTTCCGGGATACTTCTCCCCTGTGACCTAGAAGACAATGACAGGAACCTAGGGAGACCCAGGAGCTGGGTTTCCGGGGGCTCATGGTCCTCCAGGGAGCCTTGAGTACAATTTCAGGCCAGCTCACTAAAAAGTGCCGTTTGCATTTCAGAATTCTAATAGGATTCCTTCAAATGGTGGATTCCTGAGGACATTTAAGGATTTATTTACAGATCATTAACTTACTTGGCAGAGAAGCTGAAGGGCAGAAAATTTTCAAGCTGACATTTTGGGTTGCCACCCTCAAAGGGCAATCAATCAGAAATGAAGACAAAGAGCTTTGAAATGGTAATGTGAAACAATGGGGACAAGTATGTGTTTCATGACACCACTTTAGGAAATATCTAGTGTAAATTGAAGACCAGGTGCGTATTTCACTTGTTCTTCACTGACTATATAATTAATATTTCAGTGACTGGCAGGGCTCAGTCATCACCATGAAATTTCTCTGGAGACCACCACATGAATCCAATCATCATGAAACAGGTTTCTGCAAAATGGATATTTTTTATCATGAGAACAAAGTTACAAATTTGGAGTTACAGTCCTGATTAGGGCAATGACATCAAATACATCAGATATGATTTAATGATGTCTGTTAGAAAGGCAGAAATGCTGTGCTATTTATAAAAAGTGAGTCCATGCTCCAGGTGCTATCAGGTGGAGATAAACATACTGTGTGCATCTTCATGGCCTCCTGTTACAGCCTACAACCTGTGTACCCTTCCTTGACTACTGACTGCTGACTATCAGCATCTGTTATGTCATACACTAACCCTGGGGTAGGAGAAGCAGGTCTCAGCCCCTAAAGTCAAGAGATGAGAACACTGAGGTTCATGTGTGCACAGTTTGTTGGAAGTATAACTGAGACTCACACATGGGTTTTCTTTTGATTCTTAAGACCGGTTACTTTCCACAGTACCAAGTGACCACCTATGGGCCCCTGTTCGTGAGATGGTGGACATTGTGTATTTGTCTGAGGGGATGCTGCTTTAAAAGTCCTTACTGAGCTGGGCATGTTGTAGTACATCTGTAATCCTTGCACTTGGGAAGCTGAGGCAGGAAAGATCCTGAGTTTCAGGCAGGGCTGGGCTACATAGCAAAACAAGGAAGTGAGAGAGGGAGAAGTGTTGGGGATTTTTAAAATTATATCTCCCAACTAGGGTCCCTCATGACAGCCTGAGGGGCTGACCCCTAGTTGACCCCAGGGCTCATCTCACTCACTCAAACCAGCCCCTCCCATCGAGGGAGCAAAGATGGCCCCTGGCCAGTTTGACCTGCCCTAACCACCCTAATTTTGATTGGCTTCCCTCAGGATTTTCAGGTAGTAACTGTCCCCACCTGGCAGGTATGTCAGTTTACCCGCTGTACCTGTCAGGTGTGTGCTCTGATTGGCTGAATCCCAACAGGTGACCCCTCCAGGACCCTATAAAAGTAGGGCTCCTGGACCCCCTTCACCTTTACCTCTCTGACTGCCCCTCAACTGCTACCTGAACCCCATCACCTGAACCAGCGCTCCCTATTCTACCAAGATCTTCTAGCAAGCCAGCGAGATCAAGCCCAGGGGCCCCGAAGAGCCAAAGGATTCTAGCAAGCCACGAAGAGCCTCCCAATTCCTCCCATTCTTGGGAAGGAGGGAGGTAAAGAAGGCGAGCTGTGAGAGTCAAGACCAACTGACCTCCCTGGAACACCAGCGGCCGAGGCTGTGCCTTTAAGGCTGAGCTGTACCAGCACTTAGCCTGCAGCATTCCATGCTGCAGGCCTTAAGGGAACAGAGCTCTGCTCTATAGGGGCTGCTTGCTCCTTGCTCTCCATCAGGGGAGCACCCAATAAACCTTACCTACCCCTTTTACCACCTGAAGGTCTCCCGAGGTCCTTTACACCACCGGCCATTTGTTATGTTGGGGGTTCGGCCCTAATCTTAGCCAGGCTAGAGCTAACACCCCAACAGAGAGGTAAAGGGGGAAGGAAGGGAGGGATGGAGGAAGGAAGGAAGAAAGGAAGGAGGGTAGGAAGGAAGGAGTGAGCACATACACTCTAGCCTCCCAAACTTTTTAATTTTTTTCTATTTCTAAATCAAAATGCCTTTCTATGTTGCTATGTGGAAAGTGAGAGCTGTATAAAGTTATAAAGAAAACTCTAATAAGGCATAACATAGAAGAAAAGTATAAAGCACATTACAATACAAATGTGACCTAAAACAAATGCAGGTGCTAGAATCAACATTTACTTTGCAATACTCTCATTTTTTCTCATAGAATTTAAATGAGCCTTTTGGAACTAGATTTTAAAAATAAACAAATGAAAAACTGTCCCTAAAGAGGCTTCCCTGACAACCTTTTTTGTTTCTTTCCTGAAGTTCTCAGCCAAAGTCTGCAAAATCTTTCCTCTGACCTTACAGCTGCTGGAATGGGCAGAGTGCTCACCTGACAGTTTGTTTACAAGAATTGCAACAGTTCACACTTCATTGGAAAGCCATAAAAGCATGTTCCAGGTCATTAACTGAGACTTCTAAGAGGAACCCCTTGCTGCCTTTGGGTAGTGGGATTAAGGGAAAAAAATTGGGATTTTTTTTTCTTTTAAGTGGATTTCAGGTAAACAAAATGCAATAAAAAATTTTTGATAACATAGCACACTATCATCATTAGTCCATGCATGACCTTTTAAAATTCGCATCACTTTTATTTAATAAACACCTGGTGAGACCAATGCCCAACTTAGAACTAGACTGTCACCTCCATTTTACCTTCACCTAAAGAAAAAGCAGCCATGGCCTTGTGGCATCCGATCCCGTCAGATCTCAGAAGCTAAGCAGGGTCAGGCCTGGTTAGTACTTGGATGGGAGACTGCCTAGGAACACCAGGTGCTGTAGGCTTGAGAGGAGGATCCCGCAACCCACTCCCCCCCAAAAAACAATCAGCAATTGAAAACCCTATGAATAGCAGAGAAGCACTGACAATGTTTCATCTGTTGTACATAGGGTCCCTATGAGTCAGACACGGACTTGATAGCACCTAACAACAACAAGGAAAAAGCAAAGGCCTCGACTCTGTCTTTACTGTCGCTCTCACATAGTTCACTCTTCTTTTAAATTTGGTGTTTGTTATTTCATTGCTTCTTAAAAATGAATTTACAAGCTAGGTGGTGCATGCCTGTAATCTCAGCATTTAGGAAGCTGAGGCAGGAGGATCATAAATTCAAGGCTAGCCTGGGCTACATAGCAAAGCCTCGTCTCATAAAACAAAAACAAAAACAAACACATGCAAAAACCAAAACAAAAAACCCAAATATACTTGAGAACCTAAACAGATACATAACTGGGTTTTCTTGGTAACAGTATCATACTATACCTCATTTTCTGTAGCCTCTTCTTTTTATTCAGCATTGTTTCTGAGATAGCCGGGTTGTCAGTAAAGCTGTAGTTCATTAATCTTACCTTTATTACAGATCATTGTGCAACTCTACCTGACACCTTTGTCTTTTTTTAAGCAGCAAACTTGTTTATTGTATAAGACTGATTTATGCAAAAGAAGTGAATATGTAAAAAACATAGAATTGCCGAGTCCTCTGATATTTGTTTAAATCATTTACACTCTTTTATCCCATCAGGGACACCCACTTAAGAAACTAAAGTTGAGAGGTTACTTAAGAAATCTAGAGTCTATTTAAGAAATCACGTTAAGTTTGGTGAATATATGTAACCAAAGCACTAACAACAGAAATAATATTTCTCCTGCCACATAGTAAATGCTCAGTTAGGGGCTCTTATTTAGAATAATGCTTTACAATTTACAGATGGCTTTCCTATGTTTTATGGGTACCTGATTCTCACAGGAACTATGTGAATCTTGTATTAGCATTACCATGCCTCTTTTACTGATTAAAACAAACAAACAAACAAACACACCAGGCTCAGAGAAAGTAAATGACTTGAATAAAATCTAACAGATACAGTGGACATCTGTTGTTTTGGTTGGGTCAATTTCCTTCCTCCTTTTGGTAAAAGGATTCAAATTTTCCTTGAAGGAATGAACATCTTCCTCCTTCCCCTTTCCATAACTATAGTGAAACTGTCAATCAAAGATTCTGCCTCTCTGTTGTATGTGACCCACACTTGACAATCAGGGTTCATTACGTTCCTCTGGATGCACAGATTGGTGAATAGGTAAGTATGTGATCCAAGTAATTTGAGTTTGAATGCTAGGAGTGAGTTGGCCTCACTTGGGTACTGTAATGACCATGGATGAAATCCTAGGGTTATTTTCCTACCACACAGAGAGCTCCTGGAGTGAAGCCAAAGAAAGGAAAGCAGAGTGGAGAACCAGCTGGAGAGATAGGAAGAGTTTCCTGATTTCACTTGAGGAAATGTGTACAGCAATCCCAGAAGCCACATTACCTCATGGACTTTGAAGTACAGTGAGCCAGGCAGGTTTGGACTTTTTTACTTGGAAACAAAAATCCTAATTAATATAGCTAATGATTATCTTTCCCCCACCCTTTTTTGGTAAATGTTGGTGGGATACAGAGTAATACATTTGCTTTTTCCATGATGCAACTATTGTATCACTTTTGGTTACACTTTTATCAACTTACAAGGTTTATGGAACCTTTTAACTAATGAGTAGTAAAACTCGTATGCATATTTGGGTTATGTTACCCTATTTTTCCAATGTACTCATGAAGTTGCATTGTTCACACTGAGATTATCCTCTCCCCCTCTATCCCTCTACATTGTTTCTCTTTGCCATCCCACCTTTTGCAGTCTTCCCTTCTCTTTGCTAGTTCTCTCCCTCCTCCTTTCTATTCTTTATATTATCCCTTCTTCGCTAAGTTTAACTGTGCATTTTTATATATCAACTTGTGTATAGGATGTTTTCTTCAAGATTCAGCTCCCACATGAGTGAGAACATATGGTATTTCTCTTTTTGAGCTTGTGTTCGTTCACTTAAGATTATATTCTCCAGTTCTATCCTTTTTGCTGCAAATGACAGTATTTCATTCTTTATTGCTGAGTAATATTCCATTGTGTATATGTACCATATATATATATATATATATATATTTTTTTTTTTTTTTAAACCCATCCTTCTGTTGATAGGCATCTTGGTTGGTTCCATATCCTTGCTATTGTCACCCCTGGTTTTAACTTCACTCAACTTCCTGGTCCACCATGATGTGAACAGCTGTCCTCTGCCATGTCTTCTCTGCCACTATGGACTGAAAACCTCTGAAACTTTGAGCCAAAATAAATCCTTCCTCCTTTGTTTCTATGAGGTATTTTGGTCATAGCTATGCAAAAGTAATTAGTACAAGCTGTAATCAGAGACCCTCTTAACCTAACTGCAACCAAACCAGCTGCTGCTGAGAAAGTAAGATATGAGAACCACTGCATTTGACAATTAATTAATCTCTCAGTAGCACATGACAGAGGTAACCTCTAGGCACATGTATAGTGGGTGTAAATGCCTGGGGACTGCTTATTCATTTATTTTTCAAAGAGATAGGGCACTCGGCCTAGTAAGATAGATAAACCTCTATCTAAACCACTAGAGAAATCTGTCAGTGGCAATCAAATGCCTTCCTTGATGACTTATAAAATTTTAGTCTTTTAAAAATCCCAACTAAAGAGACTCTGTTATTAGAAGCAATATGATCAGGGGAACTGACCTGGGAGTCCAGATGGACTTCGTCTTTGGGACTAGTGTGGATGTTACTCTCACTCTCCAGCTTACTACCCTTCAGATTCTATTTATAAAGTGAGGGTGTTGTATCTCTAATTCTGATGTTCTGTACTTTCAAATTTTTCCACTTATTTCCATTCAGGTCATGCATAAAATCAGGAACACGAACACAATGTTTAGTTTAAAATGAAATACACATTATTTTGGTTTGAGATCCTGGAAAAGGAAAATGTGTCAAAACTATTCCCATACTTTGATGATCACTCTAGCACCTCTGGTTACCGTGCTAAACAGAAGGAAAACAATGATTGAGATAGAAGTAACAGTACATATTCCTTACTAAGTGTTCCCTTTACCTTACTAATGAAACATATTTTGACAACTAGAAAAGGTGAGGACTTCAGCCTCATACAATCTTGAGATGTACTTTTCCTTATTCTGCTAAATGCAACTGAAAACATGGTTGTTGTTGTTGTTGTTGTTAGGTGCTGTCGAGTCGGTATCCGACTCATAGTGACCCTCATAGGGTTTTCAATGGCTGAGTGCTTCGGGATTGCCTTGGGAGTGGATTGCCAGGCCCTTCTCCCATTTTTGTGGTGCTGGGAATTGAACTCACGTCCTCAGAGACTGCAGCGCAGCGCTCTCCCCACTGAGCTAAATCCCAGCCCTAAAAACATGGTACATTACATATAAAACAAAGAGAAGAAATCCCTGAAAGTTGGAGAGATGAGGGAAAACTGGGTAGAGACGTTGGGACTCAAGAAATAATGGGTAATTATCTGGATTTTCCTTTTGCCACATAAATCTTAGATTGGAGATGAAGAATCTATCAACCTGGAAATAGGAAACAGCAATAGGTGCAGACAAGAAAAAAGAAAAGAGAAGAAAAAGAACAGGCAGCCTAGAAAACTTTTACCTAATACTCTACTCCAACCATATACCAGAGGAAAAAAACTGGTCTCACTCATACTCATATAGGCAAATGCCAAATGAATAGTCAATACTTCCACCAATATGAGGCTGTAACAGGGTGGCCTCCTTCTACTTGTGGGAGTGGTGTCAGAGGAAGCCTGCTAAGATGGGTGTAAGATCAAGAGTCTCATTATATAATACTAGATATGTTTGGGTTTCAACTGAAACCACTCCTTATACCAAGAATCAGTTAGATCTCCAACCAAAGGAAAAAAGACAATAGGTGATACTGAGATGCTAGAGAGCTCCAAATTATGACAAGGCTGGTGAACCAGACAAATAAAAATGCTTTAACAAATAATTACAATCATGATTGAAGCCAAAGAAAAAATAAGAGTCTCAGCAAAGAAACAGAATGTCATGGTAAATACATGAATCAAATGGAAACTTTAGAAATAAAAAATACCATTACCAAAAGCTCAGTAGAGGGACTCAGCAAAAGAATGGAACACATAGAATAATCAGCGAATGAGAAGACAGAATAGAAATTGTCTAGTTTCTAGAGAAGATGGGCTGTTAATAAGTGAACAGGTCCTGTGGGATTCTAACAAAAAAATCTAAACTTCATGACATTAAAGTCTTAGAAAGAGCTGGGCTTGGTGGCACATGGCTGTAATTCCAGCATTTGAGAGGTAGAGGCTAGCCTGAGCTACATAGCAAGTTCCATTCCAGCCTGGGGTATAAGACCCTATCTTAAAAACAAAAACAAAAATCAGCCAACCAAATAAACAAAAATGCATGGCAAATGTCTATAATTCCAGGGACCCGGGAGGCCAAGGCAGTAGGGTTGCAAGTTTGAGGTCAGAGGCAGCCTATGCAATTTAGTGAGACCTTATCTCAAAATTAAAAACATAAAAATAAAAAAGAAGGGCCTGGGGTTGCAACTCAGTGGTAAAACACTTGCCTAGCGTGTGCAAGACCCTGTGTTTAATCCTTGAGAAAAATTGGTAAGAAAAAAATTGGTAAGTACTAGAAGAAATACTGGCTAAAAATTCCCCAAGTCTGGTAAAAGATATAACTTCCAGATTCAAGAAGTTGAGCAAACTCCAAACAGGTAAGCCTATTTTGCCTGATATATTTTGTTCTTATTATTTATTTTCAACTTATTGTACCTTTGTTTTACAGATTTTTTGTGTGTAAACAATGTTGTTAGGTATTGTCAAGTCGGTATCTGACTCACAGTGACCCTAGTACAACAACTGAAACACTACTGTTAGTGCTTCTCTGCTATTCATAGGGTTTTCAATGGCTGATTATTTTTTGGGATTGGGTTGCCGAGTCCTTCTCCCAAGCCTACAGCACCTGGTGTTCCCATGCAATCTCCCATACAAGTACTTACCAGGTCTGACCCTGCTTAGCTTCTGAGATCTGATGGGATCAGAGGCCAGTGGTATGGCTTCAATAATGACCTAATATACAAGGAAAATACAGAATATACACTCAAGCACATGAAATACATGTCATACATCACTTAATGATAGGGACATATTCTGAGAAATGCACTGCTAGGCTATTTGCTCATTATGCAAATATCATAGAGCATCCTTACTGAAACCTGGATGGTACAACTTGCTACATATCTAGGTTTTATGATATATGCCATCATATACTTTGTTGATTGAAATGTTAGTCATATGGCATATGATGGTAGATAAAAATTTTGACCATAAAATAGTCTAAAAAGCCTGAGGAAATTTCAAGGGATTGAATATTGGAGAGATCACAATGTAGCTACCTTAGTAATTAAAAAACCTAGACCCTGGCATGGTGGCATGTGCCTATTATCCCATCATCCAGGAGGTTAGGCAGGAGGATGGTGAGTTTGAGGGCAGTGTGGACTACATACCGAGTTCCAGGCCAGCCTGGGATATGTAGTGAGACCCTGTCTCAAAAAAATCTAAATAAATAAATAGAAATTAGAAAATCCCCTCCTTGGAAACATATTACTATATAAGCACTGCCTCAAAAAAATTATGATGGGAAATCTGAATATATTTACAAGTATAAAATACTGCTTATCAAAAACTTGTGGAATAAAGTTAAGGTACTAGGAAGTAGATATTTTAAAACCTAACAAGTATATTATTACAGGAAAAGAAATTTGAAAAACTAACGAGCTAAATACCATCTCAAATTAGGGGGGAAAAGCAACAATAAAAAAACCAAAGTAAATGGAAAAAGCAAATTAAGGCAAGATAGAAATAAAGAAAATAAACACAAAATAGCAAAGATAAATAAAGTCCAATCTGATCTTTTGAAAAGGTGAAAATTGACAAACCTCTGGTAACATGTATCAAAAAAAAATGAAAGGCACAAAAATAAGAATGAAAGGGAACATAACTGCAGATGCTCCAGACATTAAAAATGTAATTAATAGGATATTATGAACTTCAGGCCAATAAATTTGAACACGCAGATGAAATGATAAAACTCTGGAAAAATGTAACTGACTCAAGAATAAAAAGAATCTGAACAATTCTATAATCACAAACAAGATTGAATCAGTCATTTAAAAATAATCTTCTCATGAAGAGAATTTTAGGCCTCAACAGTTTACTGGTGAATAATATTTTTCCTAAATATTTAAGGAATGAAAAACTCCAATCTTACATAAATTTACTTTTTGATTCATGATATGGGCCTGGAAGAAGATATTTGTGACATCTATAACCAAATAAACAGTATCCAGAGTATTGGAATTTCAACAAATCATTGAGAAAAAAGGTAGAAAACAAAAACAGTGATTTCACAGAAAGAAGAATATGAACATTAAGAAATGATGTTTAAGGACTGGGAGTGTAGCTCAGGGGTAGAGCACTTGCCTAGGGTGCACGAGGCCCAGAGTTCCATCCCCAGAACTGGAGGGAAAAAAAAAACAAAAAGGAAGAAAGGAAGGAAGATAGGTAGGTAGGTTGGCTTAAGCTTATTCATAATCAGGAAAATTAAAACTAGTGTGAAACACTTCACATTTGCTCCTAAATGTTGGGTAAGACAATGAAACAATGAACTCCCTCATCCATAGCTGATGGGAATTTAAACTGGTGTGACTGTTTGGAGAAATAATCTGCCAGTTCCAAATGGGACAGGGTTTAGCCCAGTTGGTGGAGTGCTGCTCCACACTCTCTGAGGACCTGGGTTCGATCTTTAGTACTGCAAAAATGGTAGAAGGATGTGGCAGCCCATTCCCCAAACAATCCCAAAACAATCAGCCTTCAAAAACCTTATGAAGGTCAGTGAGTTGGACCTGACATGACGACACTTAATAACAAAGTTAAACATGCACATATATTCTATAGCTCATCAACTCCACTGTATTGTTTCCTAACAGCAAAAGCTGCAAATAATACAAATGCCCATCAATAGATATATAAATTATGGCATATTTACACAATGAAACTGTAAGTGTGAGGATTAATAAACTAAATCTATCAACATAAGTAAAAAAAGTAGCAAGGAAAACAAGCAAAGAAAACATGATTATTTTTATAAATTTCAAAAACTAACAGTCACATTACATAAGACGGTAAAAGCTACAAAGAAAACAAAGAGATTAGCACAATATTTAGAATTGAGACCCAATCAGGGAAGGACAGTTAAGGAGACCTTATGGGTATTGGTAATATTACTGGTATGAGAACAGTAAATGTACATTTTCAAACATTCTTATATGTGTGCTGCATTTAATATAATTATTTTGAATAGTACATTAGGGACATTTGGCTATCCCCAAACAACAAATCCACATCCTTGGAATTTGTAAATGTTATCTTATTTGGAAATAGGCTCTTTGCAGATATGATTAAAATCTTGAGATTACTCTGGATTATCCAGATGCCATCACAGTTATCCTTAAGAGAGGCAAAGGGAGCCAGGGGTGGTGGTACACACCTGTAATCCCATCATTTGGGAGGGTGAGGCAGGAGAATTTGAGTTCGAGGACAGTCTGGGCTACATATAGCAAGACTATCTCAAAACAACCATCCAAAAAAAAGAACAAAAGAACAACAAACGGGGGGGAGGGTGAAAGGGGAAGGGAGAGAAGGGGAGAGGGAAGAGAACAGAACCTATGTATAATAAAACTATGAAACACTGCTGAGAGAAATGATATATTGATATAAACAGAGTTGTACTATGTTCCTGAATCAGAAAACTACATATTAGGGCCAGTAACCATATTTTTTCAATTCTGATCCACACCCTTTCAACAGTTTTAGAATCATGTGCAGATTGGATTTGTGTGAGATCTGGCACAAATCCAATCCACACTTTATTCTAATCCAAGTCTGACAATACAACCCTCTAAAACTATTGAAAGGGTATGGCCTACAAACAAGAATATACCATATTAGGATGTCAACTCTTCCCAAATTGATCTATAGATTTGACACAATTCAAATTAACATCCCAACAGGCTTTTCTGTAGAAACTGACAAGCTGGCTATATAATTCATATAGCCATGACCAAGGACCTCTAATAGCCAAAACAACTTGAAAAAGAGCAGAGATGTGATTGCTAACACTTCCTCATTTTAGACATTATTAAGTCATAGTAATGAAGACAGTGTAGTACTGGCATCAATATAAAACAAGTAGGTCAGTGAAACAGAGCTAGAATACAAAAACCCACCCACAGAATGTATGCACAACTAGTTGTTTTTGTTTATATATGGCTAGAAGTATAAACGCAATTCAGTGGAGAAAGAGTAATTTTCCAACAAATAGTGCTACAACTGGCTGGCCTTATGCTAAAAAAACCTCAAACAAGGAAAACTTTTGATCCAAACATAGAAATCAACTCAAAATGGAACACAGCTTTAAATGTAAAACCCCAAACTATAAAACTTCTAAAGAAAAAAACAAATAACCCAAAAGATATTTGTGACCCTGGATTATATAAAGGTTTCATAAACATAATAGCAAAAGTACAATGTATAAGGAAAATATAAATTTGACTTCATCAAGATTAAAAATTTATGATCCCAGCACTGTAAAAAAATGGAAAATTCTGCTCTTTGAAAGTCAAAAGGAAAAGACAAATCCAGTAACAGATTTACATTCAGAATTAGAACCACAATGATACCACTACACACCTATCAGAACAGCTCAAATTAAAAATTCTGAGCATACCAAATGATGATCAATATGTAAAGTGATTAGAGTCTTATATATGGCTTGTAAGAATGTAAAATAGCACAACCACATTGGCAGTTTCTTAAAAGTTAAACATATTCTTAAAATGATTGATTGAGCTATTCTATCCCTAGGTATTTACAATCACAAGCATATGCCCACATAAAGACTTTATTTTTATTATTTTGGGTTTTTTGAGACATGGTTGTGCTATGTAGCCCAGTCTGGCCTTGAACTGGTGATCCTCCTGCCCTGGCCTTCTGAGTGCTGGGATTATATCTGCCACCATATGTGACATAAAGACTTACATGAATATTCAAAACAGCTTGATTTGTTTTAGCCGGAAGCTCTAAACAGCCACCCACAGATGAATATATAAACAAACTGTGGTAATCTATACAATTAACACTCAGCAATATAAAAGGAATGAGCTTTTGATATACCTAACATGATAAAACTGAAAATAATTATATGGAGGAAAGGATGGTTGACAAAAGATTACATACTGCATGACTTTATTTACATAAAATCCTAGAAAGTACAAACTAACATAACAAACATCAATGGTTGCTGGGAATTAAGTGAAATGGGCAGGTGATGGGAAGAAGGAAATTTTGGGGGTAATTGACAGAGGTTCATTATTTTGATGTGGTAAGTTTCTGTGTAGTGTATTGTACATCAATTACACCTACATAAAACCAGCTAAAAGAGCCTATATTCTCTATAACTCAACAGGAGTGAAGGTTTCACTTGAAAATATTTTCTGATACAAGCAAATTGTAACATAATAGATCCTGTAGGACAATTATAATAGTATTGCCTTTTTTTGACCAGTTTAATTCAACTAGTATGCCCCATCTATTTGTTCCATAATGTAAGAATTGATACTGATCAAATTTTTTGTGGTTATCTGTGCTATACTAAAGCCAAGTTTTGGTATGTCAACTGAGATATATTTTCTTTCTTTTTTTCTTATAGATTTCAATGACAGTTATCATGAAATCAGAGAAAGATAATTGCAGGGCTTAATCCAATGTCCAAACACAATAAAAACAAAAATATCAATATTTATAGATGATATAATTATCCACATTATAAAGCAGGACAATCAGCTGGGTGCTGTGGCTCACACCTGTAAGCCCAGCAACTGAAGAGGCTGAGAGTAAAGGATTGCAAGTTGAGGTCAGAGGCAGCCCACACAACTTTGGAAAAAAAGGCGGGGGTGGGGTGGGGGGTGGCCAGGGCACAGCTCAATGGTGGAATACTTGCCTACAATGTGTGAAACCCTGGGTTCAACCCTCTAGTAATGCAAAGAAAAAAAAAAAAAAAGGAGAATCTACATAGTAAAAAAATTAGTGCAAGATTTTAAAAAGCTGCCTAATATTTCTATCAGTAAAATTTCCCAGAAGTGTGTGTATCCCAGCAATAAACAATTACAATTCACCTGATAATATAATTTCAATGTTACTGTTTAATAGTGATAAAAACTGCAAGATGGACAGATGTAAATCTTAAATCATCATGTAGAAAATTATAAAAATTTATTGAATAGTATAAAGTATGTAAATGCAGAGATATGCCATATTTATAAATATAGAGCTTTGACATCATAAATATGACAATTCCCCACAAACAGATCTATCAATTCAGGGCAGTTTTTTACAAATGAAATCCCACAAAGGTTTTTAGGTATGTGATAAGCCAATTAAATTTCATATAAGAATATAGTGCTTCAAGATAGCCAAAACAAGTGTGAATGACACGAATCATGATAGTGCTCTGGTGCTTGCCTTGTTCTAGAATAGTTCTTACTCTAAAGCTATGTGTACTTAAAAGGCGATAGAGCTAGATATAGCACTGCTTTAAGGCATACAGGAAGGGCTACAAGATTTTATATGCAACAGAGGTAAACAAGGTAAATAAAAGGCAACCTTTTAAAAAATAAACTGGCACTATGAGAACTGAGTATGAAAATTGAAAGCTATAAAAATTAAGATAGAGATCATAGATTGTACACAAAAACACATTTTTAATGCCACAAAGACCTAGAAGTTGAAAATAAAACATATCCCGAAGAAAACATAGGTATCTTTATATGTGACAATTTAAGACATAAGCACTGACAATTTAAGAAGAAGCACAAACCATGAGGAAGATAGTTAAATTAGTATTAAAAAATCTGCATGACAAAAATCATGAAGTAAAAATACAAGTCAAATAGAAACAATTGCAATCTATATAAATGTAAAGCGGATACTATTGAGAACACACTGAGTTCCTTAAATCAACAGGAAAAAGACCCACAAAGAAAAATGAGTAAAATATTTGAATAGGTAATACAGAGCAGGGGCAACACAATGGTCAATATAGTAAAAGATCACTAACCTTAAAGCAATCAGAAACACACAAATTTAAAAACATTTGTTAAAGACAGTATACCAGATTGGCAATAGCCCAATAGTATCAAGTATTGGGAAGACTATGAAGCAACAGGAAATTTTACATACTGCTGTTGGGAGACTGAGTTGATACAAGAGTTTGCTAAGCAATTTTGTAATACCTAGGTTACAAGTGAAAACGTGAATATGTCTTATATTCTATCAGTTCCATTTCTAATGAGATCTTAGAGAAGCCTTTACACTAATTTAAAAAGAATACTTATTTCTGAGCTATTTTTATCAGTGAAAGAATAATCTAACTGTATTTCAGTAAGGAAATGGCTACACTTGTAATGTTTTATTTCCTTAAAAAATCTGACACACATAAAGCATTTGTTTACATACTATTTTATACTTACTTGTTCATTAAAAACATTACATAATTTAAAAATTTAAAATAATGTGTGAAACAAAAGAGCAAACAGTACTGCTCGTAATATTTACAATAGATTTACAATAGATTAAATCAAGTATCTCTGTCTACATGAACTTTATTCACAAAAACATTAATAATGAATTTGTTCCTAAATAATTCTCTAAACCTATCTTATACTATCAGGTATACTGTCTATCAGATATACTATATATATCAGGTATACTGTCTATCAGATATACTATATATATCAGATATACTATCTTTAACTTATAAAAGTTAAAGCTTTTACTGCTCCTGTCCTGGAAATTATCCTATAAATGGCTTAACTCTGTAATGCTGACTCAAAAGCAGGAAGTGAAAAATTAGCAGAATTCCTTTCTAAACCTATTCTAATCTCAGTAGCCTAAGTCATAGTTTCATTATAGTGAAACTTATAGTTTCATTAACCTTAGGAATATCAACTACCAACAGCAAAATAAACACACCAAAACATCTAAAATTCTTTAAAGAATTCTATAAACAGTGAGGCTTATATACCTAAAGCTTTTCCTGCTTCTCAGTCCCAACTACTACCCTCCTTCCTCTTCCTCCGGCCCCATGGATTAGAATCTCTACATTAGATGCTACCAAAAATTAGTAATCACAGGTAACATTTACAGAATGCCTACAGCATATTGAATACTGTTTTGTGGTCCTTTCATTTACTTATTTCATTTTGATGACTTTTGAGGTCAGTACTCTTATTTCTATATTTTTTCCCCCTAGATAAACAAATGAAGGCACATAGAGGGCTATTTGCTTCAAGTTAAGGAGCTAGTAGTAAATAGTGAAGGCAAGATTTAAATCCAGGCAGTTTGGCTCTAGAGCATATACTCTTAATCAGGAATCTTTCCTTTTAATTGAATAGTCAATTAGAAAAGGTTTATCAGGAAAGCACAGGCTGAGTTACAATTAAGTATTTTAAAAATGAGAATGAAAGAAAAAGGATAGAATCAGTGTCCAAAGCCTTTTTTGTCTATTTTACTCCTTGCCAAACACTTGAAAACATTATTACAATTCTATTTCCTGCTTTAAAAATGAGCTGCATTTTGCACTGCATATGCCTTTAAGATGAAGATTTCTTTGCAACAGAACGATCAGTGCACTCTTTCTTTCAACTTCTTT
The DNA here is from genome assembly GCA_007922755.1 of Pedetes capensis. Classification (NCBI taxonomy): domain Eukaryota; kingdom Metazoa; phylum Chordata; class Mammalia; order Rodentia; family Pedetidae; genus Pedetes; species Pedetes capensis. The sequence continues at coordinate 95,347 of VMDO01003095.1, forward strand.
ATTGTTTGTTGCATAAAACATACATTCTCATATTGACAATTTTGCCATGAATAAGAGCAACAAAAATATGGCAACAGCAAGATGTGCTTCACACATAATACAACCATCTAGTAAGAATAGGAAGTCTGGATTCCCGTATAACGAAAAGATTACGAAGCAAAATATGAATAAGCATTATATTTATAATATACCCAAATGTGTGTGCATAATATAGCTTACTTAGGTTCCTTTAAGATGCATAATTCCTTAATCATCCATTTGTGAAATAAGATTATTAAGAAACATGAAATCCAAACTGCATTTATTTTTACAAAATCAATGTTAAACTTAAGAGTAGCAACTTCATTGACTCTAAATGTTAAACATTTCCAAAGTGAAAGCCCACTTTAATTTTTTAAAACCCTTTAAATAGGGTCTGCAAAAAAGGTAGATTATTTTAACTGTATTTGCAAGGAGACTAGGTCTCAATTGCACTTATATGGCATGAGAAACAAAGGATAGCAAACAAATATCCCTAAAAGACTGTTCATATATATAAAAACATCTAAAGGAACAATTTTCTATTTCTATAGCAAGCTTATGAAACCACCAAAATGGAAGTTTACATCTTATGCAATAGAAGTACTAAACTACTACACACTTGTTAGAAATTTTCAAGTCTCCGCTCCTACCCCAAATTTAGTACACCATTAAGTACAGTAGGTCATTTAGAAAAAACAGAAATAGAACATATGCCTAGTCTTTGTGGTTAACAATTTTTATAACATGAACAATGTTCAGATATAAAGTTTGAACTAAATGTTTTTTTCTTAATAAAGGTTTTCTTAAACAAAGACATCTTAGGTATATGATCTATACAAACTTACGGTAGTGTATATATTCCAAATATTTTCTTCCTATTTTCAACATAACTATTTTCTGAGTGAATATGTAAGGCTTAAGGTGTAAACACTTCGGCAAGCAAACAGCTTAGTGAAGAAATTATTGTTCACTTAAATATGTGTATCATCTCATGATAGGCCCCTGAACTTTCAAATTTACCTGCAAAAACACATTTATATCTTAAATTTCTAGGAAAGGCACAAGTTTAATGTAAAAAAGCAGCAAAATTTTAAACCCACCAATTTATTGAAAAAGCCATTACTTTTATTAGAAACAAATAATGCTTCTTAAGATGTTGGCAACAAGTCATAGTATAGACAAATATTCATACAGTGTATTTTTTTCCCTTTATATTCCAGCAGGAGGCGGAATACCTCCTTGGCTATGGGAAGCAGAAGTATTTGATGGACTATGTAAGCTGGTCTCCTTGTACACAAACCAAGCATTTCCTCCCCAAAGTATCATATTCAGAAAGCCAAAGATCTATGAGAGAGAAAAATAAACATGAAAATCTAATATATATATTCAAAATTTTTAGTTTTATTTTAAATCAGGGCTTTAAACCCATGAAACACAGGGTTCAGGTTTGGGTTCAATATGTTAAAATTTAGGGGGTTTTGGGTTTAAATCCTATGTGCAGATAGCAAGGCTTCAAACCAAACCCAAACTACAACCCTGAACTCACTCTAGTTTAAGGATTTTAAAAAAATTTCTGAACAATAACCCAGTGAAAAATTGAGTTTGGGTTCAGCTTTTAACCTTTTTTTTTTTTTTTTAAATTTATCATCGTTGTTAGGTGCCATTGAGTCGTGTCTGACTCATAGCTACCCTCAGGGGGTTTTCAATGGCTGTTTTCAGGACTGCCTTGGGAGTGGATTGCCACATCCTTCTCCCACTTTTGTGGTGCTGGGAATCGAACTTGGGACCTCAGAGACTGCAGAGCAGCACTCTACTAACTGAGCTAAAGCCCAGCCCAATATATCATTTGCTATTTAAAAATTGAAAAAAATTGAAAAAAAAAAGTCTTCTACACAAAAAACTAATTTTAAACCTAAACTGAACCCAAATCCTTGAAATTTTAACCCTGACCCTGCATCTGAACTTGAATGTAATTTTTCACAGGTTTGAAGCCCTGCTTTAAATATTTAACATTTTCAGGCAGTGCATCATTATTTCACTTAATTTTTAATAATATGTACAATATGGAGTAAAAGACTCCATGCCATTGCACAAAATCTGGGTATATAATGATGACTTATTATCAATGAAATAAAGCTAAACCTCTAAATCAGTAAAATATAAGAAATCATGCCTAAAAATTTTTACTTTTGCATGCTCATTTCCAAAAAGATGGGATTAAATATGAGAAAACGGAAACCCTCCTTCTTACTACATAGGTAGAGTTTGGTATTTCGGGGTGAAACGGGAATGATAGGAATCTGGGCTTCTTTTTTTCAGGGCTTTTACTTTTTTCCCCACTCTGAATGGTTATGAATTGCCCCTGTGCACCTTTTCCTATTTTCCTCCTCTCTCCCCTGCTGCCATCTCTTCTACTCCAATACAACAGCTGCAGCTAGGAGAACTTTACTTCACATCTTGCATTGATGAATTCACGAGATATTAATCTTCTGTACATGTGACTAGATGAAATCTCACAGGTGAATAAACAGAACCTACCTTATTTGAACAGAATCCTGTATAAATATAGTTACTTATGAAGTAAGAGTAGGGTAAGAAGCTCAAACCACTGTCAATACAAATGCAAAGTACTGACAAATTACAAAGTTATAAAAGAAAGATTAGGGCAAATTGCTTTATAAGGCCATACTGACTTCAATACTGACTTTAACTACTGGAAAAATATTTTCTTGAAAAGACATGAGACCTTCCTGATAATATACTCAGTATACTAATAATATATTTAATAATAAACTTATCTGTATTTTGGTTAAATGGCAGAAAATAGTACTTAATATTCTATATGGACTAAATTTTATATAGAGTATTTAAAGAAATCATAAAAGTATTATTTCTGTGTAGCCTGTGGAGGTCAGACTTAGGGAGCAGGCTCTAAAATCAGATCTGGTTTAAATCTTGTCTTGCCATTTACTAGTTGTGCCCCTTGACTGAATTAACATATAAGCTATATTTTACCCAGTTGTACAAAGAAGATAAAAATAACACCTTTCATGTTCCTTTTAAGATGGCTGGGTAACTTAAGATATGATAGCACAATGGCTGGCACAGAATTTCAACAAAAGTTAGTGACTACTATTATTGCCTTTCAGGTAAAAGTTCTGCCTTGTCAATTTTAATGAAACATTATCTTAATGAATCAGGATCTTGTTCAAATTTGCTCAGAGGTAATAATTTTCTTAACAAACTTTTCTTTGTTATTATATCACAACTAGGATCCTCTAATATAAATAAGAACCAATATATTCATTCAGAGATTTGATAGAATTTATGGCTTTCTTAAATTACTAGAAAAGGTGTTATCCTAATAATTGAAATAAATTCTACTAATAATGCATACATACCACAGAAACATTTAGGGATCCCATACTAGTTACAGAGCCAAAATGACATATCACTGGTTGTTTACAAGGCAGTTCCTTAATAATATCACGTCCAGTAGCTACTTTAATATCTGTAAGAGCTTTAGCCCAGGCTGAAGCACTCACCAACCACAAAAATGTGGCAACAAGAGTTATAACAAAGTCCTAAAACAAAAATAGGAGTTAATAAGCAGTCAATTTAAAAATACTAAAATTTAAAATTAATGATGAAGACATTGAAATTATATTTAACCCTATAGTATTAAGAAGTAGCCTTTGTGACATACCTTATTTGGAAGGTCACATTCACTTCAGATTAGTGTTTACTGTTTCTAGTACCATGCCCAAGATATAACAGTTAACAGACTTGATCCCCTCAGGAGTCTACAATTTTTATAGTAGAAACCAAAGTTTTCCAGAGCTATCTATCACCATAATCTTACCTCAGCCATTTACTCTGGTGATCATACCTTAGACCCTGTCATCATCAATCAGTGCATTTCTCCCATTTTGATCATCCCAATCTCTAATGTTACCTCTTTCTGGCCCACTCTCTGGTATCCTAATTTCCAACGTCTTTTAACCCCAAGACCTAAAATCTGACCTTATCACCTTTTTTTTCATTGTCTCTCAATTTCCACCCATGTCCTTTAATAATTTAGAGTCTAAGGTGTAATCCCTTGCATACACCCTCAACTCCCTTATCTTTCTCTTGCTTCTTCATACTGTCCTGGTAAAATTCTAATTTTAATCAAATTTAATTCTCCATTAAGATGGATAATGAAATGGTGATAAGAACACAACAAAGTCTTTTTAAATTCATGACTACAAATTTTAGGAATATTCATTATATTAATAACAGAATAATCTCCCAGTAGTATTGGTTACAAAGATCTAAATACTTTAAGTATGGATTTGTACAATATAAACTGTAAGTCCCACTGTGTTTGGTATTTCTACAAATTAATGACCAAAATGGGAGTAATACAAAGCTTACAGATTTGATGTTACTATAAAGATATGAGTATATTCCAGGTTCTGAGTTTATAAACATCAACAGCAAACATCTCTCCAAGCTCAGAAGTGAGTTCTACAGCTTATTACCAGAGTGCTCTATTTTTTTAAATAGCTGGATTAGATTTTAATTATCTTGCCAACCACCTTTTTGTCATTTAATTAGGATAAATATCAGTATTCTTTTATGAAATACAGAAGCTATGCTACATAGCTTGCCTACCTGGCCAAGAGAACACTGAACGAATATCTTGCAATTAAAGGACCAAAACAAAGTATTAATTACACAAAGAGGTATTTTTGTTTTGCTTTAGACCTCTCCATTGCTATAAGTGCTCAGAGCACCAATATAAAAACATAGCTGACAAGCCAGCCGCAGTGGCAGCTATCATCCCAGGGACTTCGGAAATGCAGACAGGAGAATGGCAAGTTTGAGGCCAGAGGCAGCAGGTGCAACTTAGCAAGACCTTGTCTTAAAAATATAAATAAATAAAAATAAAAAAGGGCCTAAGGGTGCAGCTTAGTGGTAGAGTGCTTGCACAAGGCCCTGGGTTCAACTTCTTCAGTACCAAAAAAAAAAAAAAAAAAAGAAATATAGCTGACCATTCTGTATTGTGGGAACACTCCCCTTTTCACTGCTATACTTTGCTGTACTTTCTACTGCAAACACATTTTTTTTAAGTACTTACTGACTTTAGGAGATCTGATAAATCATATAAAGTTATCATATGTTAAACAAGTTCTCTCTGGGCTAATGTTCATAGCTTTGGCCAATACATGTTAAATGCCCTAATTTTAAGTATTTTCTTTCTTCCAAAAACTTAACTAAAAATCAGTGTTTTTTTTTTCTAGTCATGCTCTTTAAGTTGACTTTGCTGATTAGTAGATTAAAAGGTGACATCCTTATGTTTCCAAATCAAGAGCTTTTATGAAAATGATGCACAAAATAAACCCAGGATGAAGGGGAATTGGGGGATTATGGTGGCTTCTGAAGATTATATTTGTCCTATTCAGTACTCTAGTTATACTGCAATCTAAGTGAATAATTCCACCTGGAGTTCTGCAATGCAGCTGCCTGGGGCAGCTCTGCTCTTACCAGTAAGTTAGGATATGGTTCATAACAGATTTCTAGAATTTGGGAAACTTTATTTTTGTTTGGTTTCATTTTCTGGTATTCATGATTGTCTACATTGCCTAGAACTCTTAAACACTCAAATACCTGCTACTTAAAAAAAAAAATTGCTATACCTAAGAAGAGAACTTACATAGATTTAAAATTTCATAACTGGAACACTCACTCATAGAAATACCTTAGAATTGAGAATAATGGTAAAAAAGCTTGTTCTTATTAATCATTTATGGAACTAATTCTAATATATGTCTATGACCACTAACATCACTTTGAGGTAGAAAATTACTTTTGACTTCCTGAGTCATGGAACTGAATTTTATAGTTTTATCAGACAGAAAAACTATCTACAAAATAGATTTGAATGCTGCTTTAATGAAGTATTTAAAAAATTTACTAGATGAAATATCTTCTAATTATAAAAAGCTGTAACAAAATGTAATTATCTGTATCATCATCTTAGTCCTTCCCTCCTTTTTGAGACAGGGTCTCTCTCTTTAGCCCAAGCTGGTCTGGAACTCATTATGGAGATCAGCTGACACAAACTTGTGTCAATTCTCCTGCCCAGCCTCCCAAATGCTGGAATTACAGGTGTATGCTACCATGCCTGGCTATCCTAGTCCCATTTTAAGATAAAGCTTGAAAAGTCTGAAGCTACATATTCCTAACTTGTTCCTGCTGAATAAATGTTGCAAATTAATATAGTTGATGTCCATGTTTTTTTTTCTTTTTTTTTCTTTTTTTTTGAGATAAGCTCTTGCTATGTAGCCTCAGTTGTCCATGAGCTCACTAAGTAGACCAGGCTAGTCTTGAATTTGCAGTGATCCTCCTGCCTCTGCCTCCTTAAGTGCTGAAGTTACAGATGAGTGCCACCATGCTCAGGTCAATGTCCATCTTTTTTGAAAGATACTTAACAACCAAGAAATATTTTATGAAAACATCTAGTTTTATTATGTCTTTGCACAATAAGAAACAGAATATACCTGCTTGATAAAAGACTATTTTATTCCTTACTTACCTTTTGAATTCTTATGATCCAGGCAGCAAAAATTAAAAATAAGTTAGTAAATAAAACTTGTTATTTAATAATTCCTTCTTATTTAAATACCTTTCCCTCTAAGGTAAATTCACAAGTTATTAGCAGATGTTACTGTTTTCTCATAGATATAAACAACTAATATCACAAAAACACCTGTGTTTTCCTTTCAAGTCAATAGCACTAATACTGACTTTGAAGTTATTCTTTTATAGTAGAGGTCTAACTTAAAATCATGGCTTATTCCTGGATTTGCCACTGGTAATCCAGGGCAGATATCTGCTAAATCTCAGAGATTATTTTATTTCTAGCTCAATAGACTCTTAAGCCCTATGAAAGGTATTAAAACTTCAAATCCAGATTCTTTGCTAGTACCGCAAAGATTTGAAATTTGCTCATGGACGCCACTAATACTGAATGTAAGAATTATGTGTGTCACATTTTAAACTAAGGAGGTTAGTAATGAAAGCAGCCACAGATGATGCATAACGGATCAGCTATAGCCATGCTCCAGAAACATTTTACTTAAAAAAAAAAAAGTGAGGCAGATTTGATCTATGGGCCATCATCTGCTGATCCTTGATATAGACAACTAAGCTCAATAAGGTATTGTAGAAGCACAAAGGAAACTTTGAGGAAAGAGAAAAAAATGGTAAGAACACCACTAGTATGAACTGTAATTCTTCAAACTAAAGGCATTAATTTTACTTAATTTTTCTGCTATTTATAACCTAGTAAATTTTATCATATAGTTGATGTTTTTTCTTCAGGTTAAAATGGGTTAAAAACAATCTTTCCCTGGAGTTCAAATAGGCTAACAGAACTGGATTAAACTTAATGAGAGAGGATTCAACCTCATGGAAATATACACCAAAATATGCTGAACTGACTTATGTCAAGAATTTTGATTTCCAGTAAGAAAACCTACATTTAACTTGAAATGTTATTCTTAACTTATATTTATACAAGTTATTGTATATAAAAAGAAATAAGTTGATTACTTACAATCATAGGAAGTTTACGACTATCCCGGTACAAGTTTGTGTAACCAACATAAAGCAGAAGGGCAGCAATGCAGTACAAGAATACAAAGACTGCAAATGTAACATAGAATTGTGCAGAAGAAGAGTAATCTCCTACGAGAACGTGACTTTTCCAATTTATATCACAGATATTCCCATTTGAAGGTGACTGAAATGATGCCTGATTCAACCTATTAAAAAAAGCTCAAATAAATATATGAATTAATGGACTCTCTTAACAAGAGACAAATACTTAAGCAGAATATTGAAATGATATTTCAAAAGATCCTCTCCAAAATACATTAAAAACATTTTCTTTTTTTTTAATAAAAGGAAAATTCACATGTTTAATTTTTTTCAGTATTGGGGGATGAACCCAGAGCCCTGCACATACTAGACAAGTACTATAACACTGGGCTACACGCCTACCCCTTTTTAACTTTTCATTTTGAAACACTGTCTTGCTAACATGCATAGGCTGCCTCTGGTCTTGAACTTGTGCTCCCTCAGCCACAGTCTCCCAAGTCATGCACCATGGTGCTCAGCTCAAATATTTAATTAAACTAAAACTTTCATGATACATGTACCTAAATTACATTTTGGTAAATGTTTTGTGATAGACTGCATATGTTGTTGTTGTTAGGTGCGGTTGTGTCAGTTTCTGACTCATAGCAACCTTATGTACAACAGGCGAAATAGTATTGTTAGTGCTTCTCTGCTATTCATAGGGTTCTCAATGGCTGACTGTTTTTTTGGGAGTGGGTTGCTGGGTCCTTCTCCCAAGCCTAAGCACCCGATGTTCCTACCTGGTCTCCCATCCAAGTACTAACTAGGCCCGACCCTGCTTAGCTTCTGAGATCTGACTGGATCAGAGACCACAGTGTACGGCAGCAGGCTCAACTGCATATAGACTGAATTAAATACTTTCACACCTAGACATTATCTTCCTGCAATAAAAAATTAGCAGATAAAGAGAGATTACACCAAATATTTTACAATTTGAGACATATTCCATTTTAGGAGGCAGAGTCTATGTGATTAGCTCTAAAAGCGCCAATTATAATGACTCACATTTTAACCCTGGATTAATTAGTTGCTAATTAAAAATTCACATTGCCTTTAATTTTACCCATCCACACACTGCACCAACACATATTACTAAAGATTCTGGTTACAGTTTCTTGTATAGGAACTGTTACAGAAGGGATAAGAGATAGGAAAGCTTTGATGATGCATAAGCACTTGGTATCTGACACATCTATAAGATTTGTTTAATCATTAAAATAGCCTTAAAATATTATATTTCCAACTGATTGAACAGAAAATTGAGTCTTAGAGACATCAAAGAAGTAAAGTTAGCTAAATGAAAGAGGATTTACACCCTGGCTTAAAACATGGAACATATATAACAAACTTCTCAATGAATACTAAAATCACACAGATGTTACAAACTAAATGTTCATTTTCATTTAAAAGTAAGAAAGTATGGTTAGGAATTCTTTACTTTATGTAAATATATATCTTAATCCTGTATAAATAATACTATTGTTGTTAAGTGCCATTGAGTTGGGTCTACCCTCATAGGGGTTTCAATGGCTGATTTGGTAATTACAGAAATATGAGAAATCTTGACTTTCATCAATTGCTACACACTCCTGACACTATGATGTTCTGCCCATGTGTATGAGGCTGTGCAACCATGGACTAAACCCTCTGAAACCATGAGTCAAAATAAACGTTTCCTCTCTTACATTGTTTCTGTCAGGGATTTGGTCATAGAGACAAGAAAAGTAACTAGTACACTCTCCCTTAATGTATTTATTTCATCAGAGACTAGTATAGACAGCCACTGGTCTGTGTACCATAGTTTCAGTAGCATTAATCACAAAGGAACATGCAAACCTAAAATTTTCTATCTCCCACAATCAATAAATGCTGGAAATGTTTGTTTGAGATAAGGTCTCACTCTTTAGCCCAAATTGGCCTGGAACCCTTGATTCTCCTGCCTCAGGCTCCCTCAGCCTCTCTTGTGCTAGGTGGGATTACATGCTTGTATCACTAAGCCAGGCTCAATTGTTGGACATCTTAAAGACTAGATATGAAAGTAAAAGAATTCTTAAATGATTAAAAACAAAACAAAACAAAACAAAACTCACCTGAATGGATAACCAAAAGTAGCTGTAATAGTTTTATTTTCAGAAACTGTAGGAGGACAACTCACTTGAATTTCTGTTTTGCCCTTAAAACCTCCACAGGTGGCAAAAGCAAAGATGGACGCAATCTATATAAAGTGACACCAAGAAAAGAAAAAGAAGCATTACTGCCACCCAAACAAAGGACATTAAAACAGTAGGTACACTGATTTTTGAAAGCTGGCTCAGTAGCATTCTAAAAATTATCATAAACTGAATTTATATAACAGATGTGACTTTATTTTGCTCTGAGCGTAACAGAAATTAACATACCCACCCATGTAACATCTGCTCATACCTTAATGTATCTACTAAATATTAACATGAAAGTAAGAGAAGATTCATTTATTAGTACTAAAATCAAAACGGGGTGAATCGGAGGTTATTTTAATTTAAGCCCAAGTTAGCAATGAAAAGAGGTTGTATCCAGGAAGAGATTCAACATAATGAACCCATAAAGCCTCACTTTCTGGGTATTTACAGGTTTCAAAAAGTAGTTGGAAATTTGTTTTCCTGATCATGCATATACTTAAAAAACATAATGATGTTCTCTCAAATGCTATCTATAATAGAAACCAACTAGAGGCATCTTAAACATTGATAGGGAATGAAATAAACTATAATTCATTTATGTAACAGAACATACAGAGGCCAAAATATTGAGGATTACCTAGTGACACAGAAAAATGTTCTTTACATATAAAGATTGTTTAAACAATGCATTGTGCAAGTTCCTACATCTATGCACACACAAAATAAAACAGAAAGCTTATGCGTCAGAATTTTAAGTGGTCACCTCTCAGTGCAACAAAAAAGATTTAATTTCTATTTGTCTTCTAAATTTTCTCCAACAAACAAGCAAATACCCCTCCCCCTCAGATCTGCTATAATGACTGAGAACTCAATCCTTCAGCAAATGCCTGTGGCTTTATTTTCAAAATATATTTGGAATCTGGCCACTTCTTTACCACCCCACCTCCATCCCAGATCTAAACTCCCATAACCTCTTAACTGGATTTTGAACTAACCGTCTTTTAAATGATTTTCCTGCTTCTGTTCTTGTCCCAACTTCAGTGTACTAGGAATACAACAGGCCAAGTAATCTTTTAAAATATCAATCAGAAAACTTTATCCTTTGCTCAAAGCCCTCTAATGACTGCTGAACTCTCTCCGAATAAAACCAAAGTTCATACAAAGTTCTCTGAAATCTTTTGCTCCCTTAATATCTCTGACCTCAGGTTGCAACTTTTTCCTTTACCTAATCTTTCTACACAAAATGGTCTTGCTATTCCTTAAAATCCGCTTTTAGGGCCCTTCTATTGGCTACTCTCTCTGCCTGGAATATGTGGTTTACTCCTTCAACTCCTTCACTTCCACAGCTCCCTGTTTCAACATGATCATATCAGAAAGGTATTTCCCTCACCACTCTGTATTAAGCAACAGCATCTCCCACCTCATACTACCTATTCTATGTATGCTTTTATTTCTCCTCTGTCATAATCATCACTGTCTGATACCATACTTACTGCTTGTTCTTCCCTAGAATGGAAACTTGAAGAGGTCAGGAACTCTCTTTTGCTCAAGAGTCACACACATCTAGCAAGTAATAGATAAAATTTAATGTAGATTTGCTAACAAAGCCTACAATATTGAACACTTGATGCTATAATCTGGATAAGTGTTCCCTAGAGGCTCATGTGGGAGAAGGGCCTGGCAATCCACTCCCAAGGCAATCCCGAAACAGCCATTGAAAACCCTATGAGGGTTGCTATGAGTCAGATACCAACTCGATGGCACCTAACAACAACAACAAGAGGCTCATGTGTCTTGCCAGCCTGTGGTGCTTCTGGGAAGTGGTGGAACCTTCAGGAAGTGGAGCCTAGTGAAAGCAAGTTAGGTCATTGGGGGTATTCTTTTAAAAGAGATATTGGGACCCAGCCCCTCCTCCTTCTCTCTCTGCTTCCTGGCTGCCATAAAGAATTACAGGAGTGCTTCACTATGCATTGCCTGCCAAAGGCCCAAAAGCAACTGGACTAACCCACCATGGACTGAAACCTCTGAAACTGTGAGTCAAAATAAACCTTTCCTGCTTTTAGGCTAATTATCTCTGTTATTTCTTTATACTAAGAAAACTAACACCTTTGATATTAATGCTTCCCATGAATTATTCGTAGATCTTGAATGTTACAGGCCATAATAAATGATAATAACCACCAAGGGATTTTTTTTTTTTACCATGAAAAAGAGATATATGAAAAAGAATCTGTTAGAGATATGAAGAGTCTAAGATAATGTTCAGTATATAGTCTGGGATTTTCTGTTAAGAGTTCACAGGTAAAGATAAAGATAGGTAAAGACAGAAGAATGGATATTCTCTCAGAATAAATATGCATGAATATATGGAGTGAAAAATCAAAGGCCAGGAAGTGAGTTGTGGACATCAACCACTTTAAGATTAGAAAAAAAGAAATGAGGGCTGGGGATTTAGCTCAGTTGGTAGAGTGGCAGAGTGTTTGTGTAGCATGTACTGAGACCCTGGGTTTCACTACAAGCAGAGAGAGAGAGAGAGAGAGAGAGAGAGAGAGAGAGAGAGAGAGAGAGAGAGAGAGGGGTGAACTAATGGAAAAAACAGAAAGGCCAGAAATAACTAGTATGTATTGAGAATTTTTACCTAACAGAGTTAGTATTGTATATCATAGAGGAAATGAGTATGGTAGTTTTAAAGATATGTCCAACAATTTCTTTGATACAACTCCCATCAAGAAGTAGAGATTAACAGATTAATTTTTTCCCTTAAGGGTGAACTGGACAGAGTGGCTTGCTTCTAGAATAGAATACAGAAGAAATGGATGTCTTCTAAGGTTAGGTTATAAAAAAGACTACAACTTCTTTCTTCCTTTCTCATTAACTTGAACTTTCTCATTATTAAGGGAAGCCAGCTACCATGTTGGGAGGAATCTCAGGCAACTTTTAGAGACTTATGTGGCATGGAACCAAGGACTGCCAGCAACAGCATGACTGAGCTCAGAAACAGAACTTCTGAGGCCTGCCAACAGTCATGTGAGTGAGCTGGAGGCCTCAAGATGACTGTAACTCTGGCCAACAGCTGACTGCAACCTCTAGTGAAACCCTGAGCCCAAACCACACAGCTGCACTACTCTCATTCCTGTCCCATAGAAACTGTGAGAAAATAGGTGTTGTTTTAAGTGGCTAAGCTGGGGCAATTTATTATATAGCAATAGATAATTAATGCAAGGGCTGCTCAGTAAATGGTCCAAATGAGCTGTAGACTTAAACATAAAAAGTCTTTAAAACAGAAAATATGTGACCACGTAGAAGGGAAGATTTCTCAAATTTTAAAAAACACTAACTAAATAAATGATGGTAAATTTCAACTACACAAAGAAATTTTTAAAATCAAAAGTCAGCTTTTCAATGTAAAACAAACTACAAAGTAGGTGAAAATATTTATAATAATATTTATATTTATAATATACATGTCCCAAAGGATCCAATAGATTATAGCTCTGAGAGAAACCCTTTCTCATGTGAATTAAGAGACATATATGAATGTTCATAGCAATTATTTATATCAAAGAATGAAGGGAAAAGCAATAGGAAAACTGATAAAATACAGCAGTATATTCTCATAATGGAAAGTTACATAGCAAAAAACACAGTAAGAACTATTGCTACCCACATCAATATAGATGAATTGCAGAAATCTCATGTTGTATAAGACTACACATGCAGTATAAGACCTTTTTGTTCTGTTTTTTTTTTTTTTCCCCAAGGACTGGGGGCTGTACATGCTAGGCAAACACTCTACCATAGAGCTGCACCCCCAGGCCCCCTGTTTTTGAGACAGGGTCTCACTAAGTTCAGCAGGCTGCCTCTGGCCTTGAACCTGAGATCCTCCTGCCTCAATTTTCCAAGTAGCTGGGATTATAGGAGTGTGTCATGGTGCCCAGTCTTTTCTTTTTTCAAGATAGGGTCTCTGTTTGCAGCCAAGGCTGCCTTGAGTTTGTTATACAGCCCAGGCTGGCATCAAACTATCCTTCTGCCTCTGCTCCTGAGTGCTGGGGTGTGCCACCATCCATGGCCTGAAACCATCCTTTAAAAGCTGTTTGTCTATATCACTTATGCAAATATCTTTGTCTAAGTCCTCACCATTTTTCACTGGGACTAATCCAACAAACTCTACTTCTCACTTTTAATCCATTCCAATCACCGCACATATTCTACAGTGTGAGTTCTAAAGCTTCAGTGTCCTGTAAGAGGCCACCAGCTACTTGTGACTACTCAGTACTTTAAATGGGTAAAACTGGATTCAGGTTCGAGTGCAGTGTCAATGTGTTAAAATTTAAGAAGGCTCAGTTTAAATGTTATGTGTATATAGCAAGACTTCAAACAGAACTTAAACCTGAACCTGAATCTATTCCAGTTCAAGCATTTAAAATTTTTTTCTGAACCTGAACCTGAATCCAGTGAAAAACTGGGTTCAGGTTTAAACTTTTATGTATTTATTTTTTTGGGTATCATTAGCTATTTAAAAATTGAAAAACAAAAACTGAAAAAATTTTACTCTTCTACCTACACATAATGTTAAAATTTTAAACCGCACCCAAACTGAAGCAGAACCCTCTAACTTTTAACATATTGTACCCAAATCCAAACCTGAACCTAATTTTTCATGGGTTTGCAGCTCTGATAAACTGTGATGTCCTCTAAGTGTAAAATACATACTTGATTTTGAAGATTTAGTACGATAAAATATAAAATAATGCAGTAAGTTTTATATTGTTTGTTGAAACGATAATATGGATGTATTGGGTTAAGTAAAATATATTAAAAGTAATTTCACCTTTTTTAGTTTTTTAGCATGGTTACTAGGACACTTAAAATTACTTTGTGGCTTATATCTTTTTACTTACATTGTCTCTCCCATCCCCATCCCCAGTTCTTGGGGGTTGAACCCAGGACCTTACACACAGTTTGCAAGTGCTCTACCATTGGGCTGTACTCCCAAGCCCATTTTTAATTTTTTTATTTTGAGTCAAGGTCTCATTAAATTACTCAGGCCCTGAACTAGCAATCCTCCTGGTTCTACCTCCTGAGTCACTGGGATGACAGGCAGGTACCACCACTCCCAGCTTGCACTGTTTTTTTTATTAGACAAAAACACTTTAGAATGATGTCACACTGATAGGAAACAAACATCTGGAGCTGAGCACCATGGTACATGCTTAATCCTAACAACTTGGGAGGCTGAGGCAGGAGGATCACAGGTTTGAAGTCAGAGGTAGCCTGCACAACTTAGTGAGAACTTGCCTCAAAATAAAAATAAAAAAGAGGCTAGGAGTGTAGTACAGTGGTAGAGCACTTACCTAAGCATGGAAGAGGCCCTGGGTTCAACTCTCTAGTAAGGCAAAAGAAAAAATCTGATCATGTAACTCTGGTTTAAAGGGATTTCCTGAAAGGTTTTCCTGTGCTCTCCCAAAAGCAAGCAAGCTTTTGGGTTCACTTAAGTATGTCTTTGATGAAACAGTAAAAATTATTTTTATTAAATGCCAACCCTTGACTCTTAGTATTTTGTGTAATGAAATGGGAAGTGCAAATACAGATTTGTACTGCATACCAAAATACAACTGTCTCCAAAGAAAACATTTAAGCAACTGAGTTGAAAGCTTAACTAGTCACTTTTTTCTGTAACACCACCAATTCTCTCCCATGTTCATAGTCAAATAGCGGTCTACTCTCTGTCTTTATTATCTTACTAGACATCCATTCAATTTACTATAATCTAGATTTTGATTTTACTGAAGGTGCTCTTATTAAAACCATCAATAGCCTCTTGACTACCAAAACCAAGGGACACACTTTAGTCCTTAATTGCACCTAACATTACTGAGCACTCTTTTCTTGAAATTCTATTAGTAATGCTGAAATGTTCTTTCTCTCCATCTTCCTAACCACTGCATCTTTCCTTTGCTGGCTGATGTCTACTGAACTTCCAGTCCATACTTGTATTTTATTTGTTTTCTTTTGTTTGTTTTGTATCATTTTTGAGACAGGGCCTTGCTAAACTGTGCACACTGCCTCTGGTTTTGAACTTGCGATCCTCCTGACTCTGCCTCCAGAGTTGCTGGGATTATAGGCAAGCACCACTGCGCGGAGCTCTGTATTTTAAACTCTACGTCCATATATGCAACTACCTGTAGCATACTATTGCTTAAAGAGTATTGACTATTGATTTAAAGAAACTACAAACTCAGTATATTCTTACTGACCTTCCAAAAAAAATTCCTACTTCTCTGAAAGACGGGCCTTGGATAAGGCCACTACGAACCTAAAATCGGGAGGACCGGGCAACCCACTCCCCAAAATCAAATGGCCATTGAAAACCCAATGAATAGCAGAGAAGCACTGACAATAGCATTTCGCTTGTTGTACATAGGGTTGCTAGAGGTGGATATCAACTCAATGGCACCTAACAACAACAATCTAAAATCAGAAATATAGCAGTCATCTTAGAGTACTCCTGCTTTGCCCTCTAAACCTAATTTTGAAACTTCTCTATCCCCACAACTAATTTTAAGCCCTGTTAATTTCTTTAATTAAAAATTTTTATTAATATTTTAACTGTACATATTTACAGGGTAGAGTATAATTCAGTTCATATATGCAGTGTACATTTATCAGATCAGGCTTGTTAGAGCTTTCATCTTGTGAAACATTTTACAAAGAATTCTCAATTAACATGTAGTAGTGATTTTACATATTTATGAGGTACAGTATGAATTTTTAAAAAATTGCATACCGCACCTTTATAATTTCTAAAGCAACAGATCTCGCTTCTTCTAATTGGACATTTCCAATACTTTCTTACAGTGCTGTCAAAATGAACATTTCTATAAGGCAAATCTAATTACTCACTTAGATTCTGGGCTCAACTGGAAAATATCGAAAAACATCCTAATATTCTGTACCTGCAAATACAGGCTTGCATTTTTCAAGATTAACCTCAGAAGAGGGCAAGCCCTTTGAAACTGTGGGAATCACCTCTTACCATACTCTTTCCCAGTATGTGCAATCCCTGCCAAGTACTCACACAGGGCTATGCCATTTCAACTTTTCACCCTTTTGAACATAAGATTCCTTCTGCCTGAAAAGCCCCTCCCTACCCACTCCTTAAGTGAACAAGTACTCATTCTTCAAGTATTCTTTCATCTAAAAAGTCCTCCCTGGCTTGATCTCTTACTTTCATCTGCTCTGCATATGACTTTATTATAGAATTTATCACATGGCATTTTCATATCCTTCATACTTAAAAGATCATGAGGAAAAGATAATTTTGTTCATGTTTGCATGCTAATGCTTAGCATAAGGCTGGTATAAAATATATATTCAAATATTTGTTGAGTAAAATATTCACTACACCACTGGCAATGAGTACTTTTATCACAAAATTATCTTCAGCACAATAAAACTGTTCACACTGAAAACAGTATTTCCTTAAGCTTAGGAAGGATATTTTTAAAAATACACTGGAAAACTAATGAACTTACCAACAGAGCTTTAAAGTATTAAGGAAAAGTTAAATCTATATTTTCTTAAATTGCCAAATATAAGCACAAATACAAACATCTGCTTCTTCGTTTAAGAGAAAATCAGAATTATTAATTATAAATTTAATTATAACCTTCAATGACACTAAATCTACTAGGTACAGAGCTTTTCTTAACCCTGACATTTGATTAGTCTAATGTGATTTCCCTCTTGCAATTTTTATAAGCTCAAATGATAACTTTATTTATATTTACACCTAGACCCAGGTTTGTATATAAATTCATGTGTCTTTAAAGTAGTCATTTGTGTGAAATCAGCACTATTCCAGTTTTCAGAAAACTTTTACAAGACTGGTATACATAGAAAATCGGGGTAAGCACTCATCAGAGAATGTGTAGTTCTGCGTTACTTTTAAAAACACCCTCGTGGGAAATTGGAAGTTCTTATCCTTCATCACTTTATCATCAAAATAATGGGTGAAGGAGTTACGAATGTAAATGTTGCTGGCTGTAAACACAACTTGCCTGCAGCCTGGACAGAAGCTGGCTGCCTATTAATATGTCTTTTCAAAACAGCACCAAAATACTTATTGGGCCACGAAGCTGGAAGGAAAGCTGCAGTGCCTAGTAAATTCACTAACTCCTCCAAGTGAACTGATCACTGTCAAGGTCGAATTAGTAAATCTCCTTTGATGTTAATGATTGTGAGTATTCCCCGGAAAGGACTAAAAGCTGACTTTCCAAGCAGGATGTTGCTTAGAAGTACCTAAAACAAACTCATCCATTCTTGGCAGGTTATTAAATGAACCGAACTGACTGGATGCGTCTGGTGCAGAGGCCTTTCCCCCGCTTGCCTAACCCACAGTTTAACTATTTTTAACTCGGAGAAAGTACCCGACGCAAAGAGCCGAGTGCTGGTCCAACCTCGTCTACCGAGAGAGCCGGGCCTCCAGGCCGCAAGGCACGCGCCGCCCGCCGGTGCCCGCAGGCGGGGTCCGCCGCCGGGTTTCGGTTGGACAGCAACAGGAAGTCTTCTCTTCCTTTGCGGGAGGCGGTGAAGCCAGAGAGAAAAGTGAGCGCCACTCCCAATGGGGCATCCGGAGGTGAGCTCCGGGCTCGAGGGCGGCTGCGCCTGCCACCAGGAGGCCGGGTCACGGCGCAGCAAAGCAGCCCAGACTACTGGTTCGACGCCGGCCGCCGCGTCCCTGCCCAGCGCCGGGCCCGGGCCGCGACCTCCCGCTCTGGCCCGCTGTCCACTCCGTGCCGGGCGGCGGGGGCCCTTGTCCCCGCGGTTCCCAGCCCCTGGGTCCCCGCCTCCCCACCAGGGTGCTGCACCAGGCCGGGCGGCAGCGGGAGTCGCCTCGTCGGCGCGGGCTGCACTCACCCACTCGAGGACCTTGATGAAGCCGAGCGGCTCCTTGAGCGGGTTGAGGTTGACCTGGAAGGCGGACATCCTCTGAGGGAAGGAGGGAAAAACAGTCAGAACGCGGGGCAGAAGAGGAGGGGACCGACGCAGTCGGAGCAGCCCCGCGGCGAGGAAGGGCAGGCGGGGCCTACAGGCGGCTCGGAGGCGGGCCGGAGCGGGGCGGGGCGGGGGCGGCGGTTGAGCCACGGGCTCAGTGCTGCAGAGCGGAGTGAAAGACTGGCCTGGGAGGCGAGGGCGGAGACGGGGCTGGGTAGAGGAGGCTCCTCCCCCGGCCGCACCTGGCTCAGCCGGCTGATCCGCTGGCGAACCAAGTAGATACTGGACGCCATGCTGCGTGCGCCGCGCCCCCTTCCTTGAAGCCCAGCCCCTGGTGCCCGTCTCTCGTGCGCACGCGCACTCCCTAGGCCCGCACCTCGCTTTCGGCCTTCGCGCCTGGGACTCCAGAGCCTGCGCCTGCGCAGCCCAGCCTCCACCCTCGCGAAGCTTTACCTTCCCACGCTTTGAGGCTCGTCGGCCTGTCACCTACGGGACCTCAAACTTTATCTCCTGCTCCTATTTGTCTTTACAGTGCCCAACTTTTGGATGAATTAATGAGGTTTCCACACAGATAAGGCTGCGTTTCAAAGCTTCTATTAAGGCCCTTTAATTAAAGTGGTGGGAAAGTGCGCTATTTAGGGTAACTGGAAGCATGGTTCACCAAATATTTTTACAGAATTTTTGTTTCAAAGATTTTGGAGCCACGGTTAAAGAAGGAAGAAAATTATATCTATTAGAAGTCGTGGCCGGACAGGTTTTTGGTGACACACCTACGCAACTCTTGGTTCTCCCCTGTCAAGGCCCCAACTTGAGACATTCTTGGCCTCTTAAGAAGACTAGCTCCTCCTTCAAGATTGGCCTTAGTGACACATCCTCCTGTCACTCAGAATGGGAGCCCAAGCTTGTCTGGCTTCCTCAGTACTTTGAAAGTTCTTGGAGAGCTGGAGTAATGGCATGTTTGTGTGTATAGTAAAGTGGTTAACACTATGTAACAGTAAATAAGGAAGAAAGGACTTTAGCCCAAGAGGATCCCAGTACCAGCCTCCAAGTACATGCCTGTATATACTTAAGTGCCACCGAAGTGTTTTGCATCAAGGCTGATCACTTGCTGAACATCTTGCTAGTAAGAGCATGCACGTGTTCCCGTTCTCTCTCCTGTTTTCTCTTTGGTGTTGTGGATCCAACCCAGGGCCTTGCACATGCTAGACAAGTAAGCGCTCTACCACTTGAGCTATGGCCCCAGCCGTAACCCTTTAGAGACCTAAGTCCCTCCATGTTTGGTTTCCAGAGAGTGCAAAGAGTATATTTCCAATTTCTGGTTGACACAGGCAGCCCTGATTTTTTTTTCTTTTTTTTTTTAAACAGGGTCTTTCTTGCTTTACAGCCCAGGCTGACCTGGAACTTGCTCTGCTTTGTAGATGAGTCTGGCCTCCAGAGCTTGCATCAATCTACCTGCCTCAGGCTTTCAAGTGCTAGGATTACAGGCATGGACCACCATCCCCTGCTCCAGCCTTTTTTCTTTTAAATCCTAGTTTACATTCCTCAGTTTCCAGCACAATACCTTGTGCTCACTGGCACCTAATAGATGATTGCAGATTTCTCTCACTAAGCAAGAAAGATCCTAGATGCCTCATGTGCCTAGGTCAATGAAAGGTGACCATGGATTGCTATCCAGTACACCTGTGACCACTATAAGCCACTTTTAACCATGTCTTTCAGCTCTCTGAAACTTTGCCTTTCCCTTTTATTTTGTACTTCCCACTCAGTACTTCTCTTTTTATTTTTTTCAAGCTATTTTTCTAAAATTTACTCCCATTTTATTGAGGCCTATTGGGAAGAAACCTGAGGGCGGAGTCGTGCGTAGTAGGATTACTTAGCTAGAGCTTCATATTAAAAAATATTCAAATTAAGCTCCAAATGTTATTTCAAAAATGAGGTAGACACTAATAGATGAAAAGTGTACACCTTGCAAGTTTATTAAGTTTAAAAGTCTTAAACAGGCTGGGCAGGATCATACATGTCTGTAGTCCCAGCTACTCAGGAGGCTGAGGAAGAAGGATTGCATGAGCCCAGGAGTTTGAGGTCAAGGCTAGCCTGGGCTACATAGTGAGAGCCTGTCTTCTAAAAAGGAGGAAGAAAAAAATAATCATATATATATATATATATATATATATATATATATATATATTTGCAGCCATGCCACTGTGGTGTCCAATCCCATCAGATCTCAGAAGCTAAGCAGGGTCGGGTCTGGTTAATACTTGGATGAGAGACCACCTAGGAACACCAGGTACTGTAGGCTTGGGAGAAGGACCTGGCAACCCCCTGCCAAAAAACAATCAGCCATTGAAAACTCTATGAATGGCAGAGAAGCACTAAGAATACTGTTTCATGTGTCGTATGTAGGGTCACAATGAGTCTGACATTGACTCAGTGGCACCCAACAACAACAGCAATGCACACACACACACACACACACACACACACACACACACACTGAAGACCAGTAAACCAGCTTTGGCATTTCATTTTTTTCCCACTGATTGAAGATTTCAGAAATTGGAATTGGCTCGACCTTTTCCTTGTGAGCTGTACTTTCTCTGTTGCCTTCTGCTTCCTGTCTGCTTTCTCTCTTCTTTCTTGTTCAAGCCCACCAGTGGAAGGTGTGATTGTTGCTTCCCAGGAACTCTTTAGTACTAGTAACACTCCTTGAACTCTAAGAAGGGCCCTTCCTTCACCCTGTGCCACTGTTTTTTAAATACACAGACCACTTAGGGTGAGCAGAACCACATCAGGTCAATTGTCAGGACTTATTTTAAGGATCTCACTGAGACACATTAAAAGAGTATGAACCTTCAGTCATATATGGCCCAGCATTGCTGCTGCCAGTTACCTGGGATCAGGGTGCTCCTACCTTCCTGAAAAGGAGTTGGCAGTGGCTGGCAGAGCCAGTGATGTCTGATTAGATAACAAGATAGTTGTGAACTTTTTTCAAACCTCCCATGACAATATTGTTTAAACAATAATATTTCATTGAAAGCTTCCCAGAATCTGGGAAGAATGTTGAGATGACTGTATCACATTGACTACAACTCTGGTTGTTTCCTCAAATCTGAGGAAAGAGCCAGGAACTCTGGGAGCAACATGTTCAGGTGTACTTTTACCATGGCCATTATGGAAATAATACTTGCAATGCAAAATTGTCCTGTCTGAGGTAGTACTGATTTCTATCTTTGGTGTAAGTATGGCTAAATTACCTTCATAATTTGTCATTGTTTTACTTTCTCTTTGCTGTTTACAAAATATGTGCCAGACTCTGACACTTAGGACTTAAGAATGTTCAGAAGGCCAAAAAGGAAGCTATATTTAGGCAAATCGTGTCATTGGATGACTGTAATGTTCTTTACTATTTATCAATTGGAATACAAAATTTCGGGCACTTTATTGATGAGGTAAGACTATGTAACTCATTCTCTACTAATATTTTTCTTTTTTTTCTCTGAAAAGATAATATTTAACACCAAGTTCACAACCTGAGTTTTGCCTATACACGCAAATAGGTTTTTTCTTTTCTTGTAATGAATTCAATAATTTTAGAAAAAATTAAAAAGAACTCTATATTTATTTGACTGCAGCCATGCAACTGTAGTGTCCAATCCCATCAGATCTCAGAAGCTAGGCAGGGTCAGGCCTGGCCAGTACTTGGATGGGAGACTTCTTGGGAACACCAGGTGCTGTGGGCTTGGGAGAAGGACCTGGCAACCCACTCCCAAAAATCAATCAGCCATTAAAAACCCTACGAATAGCAGAGAGGCACTAACAATACTTCTTCATCAGTTGTACATAGGGTTGCATGAGTCAGACACCAACTCAATGGCACCTAACAACATTATCTAATCCAGATTCCAAGTCCTATACCACAAAAGAGTCTATCTGTCTATCCAGGGTGGTTTTCCTTCTTATGAAAACTTGCTTAACCATTCTTCTGGTTTCTCTGTCTTTTTCTTTGACTGGAGGAGCATTCTAATCTTAGATCCCTTCATCTAAAGAACTGAGGTTTCCAGGTTTCGCGAAGCTTCTCCAGGTGAATCAGTGTCCACTCTAACAGCAGTAGCCACAAAGCAGGCAGATTCTGAGGTCAAGACAATCTGCCATATACTGAATTCTTCTCCTGTACTTTGTTCTATTTTCAATAGAATGGAAAATGATTTTGTCTTACATGTTTCCCTCCACTCGTGAGCACCCCTTGATAAAAGACCTCATGAGATTAAATGGGGTTTCCTGGACTGAATCTTAGAGCAGTAAAAGGACATTTGTGTCTGAAAAATTCTGTAATTTAGTCAATAGTAATATATCCACACTATTTTTTTTTAAACAAATGCATGGTGGTTATAGAAGAAACACTATTGTGCTTCTCTGCTGTTCATAAGGTTTTCAATGGCTGTTTCGTGGGAGTGGGTTGCCGGGTCCTTCTCCCATGCCTACAGCACCTGGTGTTCCCAGGCAGTCTCCCATCCAAGTACTAACCAGGCTTGACCCTGCTTAGCTTCCAAGGATCTGATGGGATCGGACACCACGGTGGTACGGCTGCAGGCTCTGGGTTAGATACTTATCCATTAATGACCTTCCTAGCAGCTGGAAGTCCCTCTCCTTCCAGAGCCAGAGAAGTGACTTAGGTCCCTACTTTATAATCAGTAGAGAATCCTGCTGTTCCAGTTCTTTGTTCCACAGGCTGCTGGCGATAAGGGAGAGGTCTAGTTCTAATGTCCTCCAAGCCCACTAATATCTAACTAAGCTACCTAACACTGCCTAGGTATGAGCACCTGCCACCCCTGGACTCTTGGTCTTGTCCAAACAGTGTTGGGACCTGTTGACACATTTGAGAGAACTTGACATCTGCTTTCACAGCCCTGTCCACTCCCTATCTTTATGCTAGAGAGTCCCTTAAGCTTCTGTGGTCCCTTACAGCAGTGGTACAATTCAGTGGTTAACACCTCAGCTGTGTTGTCAGACTCTTGGGTTTAAACCCTGCCTCTGCTCTGTGACCTTCAGTGAGGGTTTCACCTTCTTAAATTCCCATTTCCTGATACCCATTTTGCAGCAAGGAAATGAGAGTTGTAGTGAGGTTTAAATTTTTTTCTTTTTCAGTACTGGGGAGTTGAACCCAGGGCCTCATGCATAATAAGCAAGTGATCTACCACTGAGCCAAAGGCCCTTTTTTATTTTTTATTTTGAGACAAAGACTTGCTAAGGTGTGCAGGCTGCTTCTGGCTTCAAACTTGTGATTCTCCTGCCTCAGCCTCCTGAGTTGCCGGGATTACAGATGTGGGCCACAGTGCCTGACATGCATTTTATAATCATCACACATCATTTAGAAGAGTGCTTGGTATAGAGTAAGAACTGAGTAAATGTTACCTTTCATTGTCACTGTGTCCCAGAAAGAGTGGATGTGTCAATCTACCAATTGGGTAGCCAAGAAGCAACAAAGATCTAGTGCTAAGCAAAATCCATTCAAGGAAATCAAACTTTATTTATTGGCTAGAGAGAAGTAGAGTTATAAGGAAGACTAGTCCATTTATAAAAGGAAAGAAATATGAAACTTGATAATAGAATTCAAGGAAGCAAAGAAACTGCACTTTTTTCATGACTGAAAATCATGTGAGGAAGAAGATCATTCTAATCATCAGTGTGTGGATCCAATTTTAATCTATTTGTGTTTAAAGTGAGCACAATTCTCAGTGTCGTTTCTAGCTTAACTCATATTTAAGTAATAAACAGGGAAATATTCTAATTTGTAGGGGTTAATATTAAAATAGTCATCACAAGTACTATCATTAGGTTTCTAAGGAAAACAGACTTATGGTATAAGAATAATTTTTATAGTTAACTTGGCCTTTGCGTAGTGTTTTATACTTTTCATAGAACTTTTGATAGTCATTTTTTCACAATCCTTGAGTTAAAGGAAAATGTAGTAATTATGATCAACATTTTGCTGATTTGGAAGCTGAGGCTCTAAGAGAAAAAGCATGTTAGAAAAGGCTTCATAGAGGAAGCGACACAGCACTGAAGCTTGAGAGATATGTTGGGGGTTCCCCAGGTAGGATGCTGCAGAGGAGATGGCATAGAGGCAGAGGAGAGGATTGTTCTTTTTTTTATTTTTGGTACTGAGGGTTGAACCCAGGGCCTTGCGCTTGTATACTTTGCAAGTGCTGTACCACTGAGCTGTACCTCCAACCCATTTTTTTTTTTAAACTTTTTGAGGCAGGGTCTCACTAAATTTTGCAGACTGCCTCTGGTCTTGAACTTGTGATCAGGAGGATTGTTCTTTAGTGGGATCAGATTATTACATACGTCTGATGGTTTGGGAAAGAGAACAGTGTAGAGGCACAGCATTGTATGCCAGGCTAGTTTAGATTTTATTTCTTGGCTTTGAGTTACTTTCCTGCGTAGGAGAGTAGCATGGTGAGATTTTAGTTTAGGAAGATAACTATGGTAGGAGTGTAGAAGATGAACTAGAAAAATCTTCAGTCAATATGTTTTCATAGTTGATGTTTTGTAAACCTGTTGGTGAAGGGATCTCAGACCCCAGGATGATGACAATGACTAAGAATAGATCATCAAGTTGGCACCATGAGCACAATAGTGCCTAAAACAAAAGCATGAGGTTTAGATGCAGGAGCTACGGCTCCTGCCCTGGATATCTTAGATCTACACATTTTTCTGGAGCGTTACTATATAATTTTCTTTGGCTTACCTCCTGTGTGTAATGAGAGTATTTGCATGGCACCAATTTTTGTGTATATCAAATAACATAGATGAAATACTTCTGACAATAAAGTAGGACTTAAGCAATGAAGACAAATATGAAGATGTCATAGGCTGGTCCTAGAATCATAACTTGGGGTGGGGGGTTCAGCAGGCTGCTGGAGCTATGTAAGCAGCATCAACATGGAGATTTTAGAATCTAGTCTTGAGCAGTTTCTGTGAGAAGTAATTATTCAGAGGACGTCTACATTTTATTGCCTCCCTGGAAAGCAGAGTGCACCCAAAGTTTTATACAGAGTTTTTGAGTTTAATATTATTTTATACACAGGGCTCTCCTGAAATCAGGTGGGAAGCAAAACAAAATTTCCTCTAGTTCTGTATAAATGGTTTGTTTATCCTCTTTGCAACCACACAGAGAACTGAGATCTTGCCAGGGAGAAGACAGCAGTGTGATAGATCTAGGACAGTAAACTGGGTGGACAAAGTGCTTTGTTTTAAGCATGCCAGACAGGATGGTAGTAGGATCTAAGCTTCCTGTATATAAGACAGGAAACCACAGAAATACTCTGTAGCCCTCCCTCCTGATTCTGCCCTTGTAGAATATGTATCATCAGAATCACCATGACCTTTTCAGTGACATCATAGCACAACTTTCAATGTTGGCTCCTAACATCCCACAGAAGTCTATAATCTTATCAACAATAAAAATCATCTTCTAACATGATACAAAGAGGGGAAGTGAAAGAACTGAGTGGACGCTGGCCAGGAAAATACAGATACTAATAAACTGATGGCAATGGAAGTTTGTATGTTATTTCTCTAGGCAGCAGAACAAAGTACCTTACATAACAGCTGGGATTCTAGAAAGTTAATTATAAATGTAACCTTTGGAGAACCTGCTTGTGATCATTCTTTATGTTTCTTAGGTTTGTATCTTTTATATTCTACACACACACACACACACACACACACACACACACACACACACAAATTTTTTTGTGGTTTTGGGAATCAAACCCAGGGCTTCCTGCATGTGAGCAAATGCTCTACCCCTGAACTAAAGTAATGATCCTTTCGCCTTAGGCCCACAAGTGCTGGGATTAGAGGCATGCACCACCACCTAATGCCTCCAGTTTTTTTTTTCTTTATGTAACCATCATTTGTCATTTTCTTACAAACTAAATAAATTGGTCTTTGCTTTCTTAAGTAGTTTTTTTAGTTATTGTCATTTTCTTTTTAGGAAAAACAAGGATTTTCATTCTTTACATTTAAACCCCTCTGCTTTCTTCTCTTCATTATATTTTTTATCACCTAATATGACCAGCAATTAAAGGTAGGAATTTGCTGATTTTTTTTTTTATCAAAGCAGGTGAGCACCTTCATGATGAGGCCTGGGAGAATGAGGAAAGCCTTGACCACCCCACTACCCAGATATGGAGATAAACACATATCCAACTGTACTGTCACACTGTCCCTGAAATGCCACTATATGCCAAAAACCTCATGTTTTAAAATACAAACACCTGGGCAATGATTGCATTAAATGATCAATTACAGCCTGACACCTTAATGGAAAATGTTGCACGAAAATCAGTGGGATGCAGACAGACCAAAGGCAGGATCATGTTAAACATCCTGAACCGTGAGTTTATTGGGATTGCCTACAGGACCTGGGTGACTCATGGACAGCATTTACATACATCTCCACCAACAAGAAGTATTCCTTTGGAGAAGTTCCCACCAAGAAGCTTCACCACTTCAAGTTTTGCCTGTAGCCAGTCTTCCTTTCTTATATAACAGCATCATATGCATCTGGGGCAGAAGGGACTAGTGATTGGCGTCTCATAGGAAGGTCTTGGTCTCTTGAGGGTCTAGTGACCCCTTTTCTCTCCTCCCTCCAAGAGGGAATGTTGATAGTTCCATTATCATTATAATAAGTCTAGATATCCTGTTTGGTTCTGCTTTTAATCAGCCTCCCCTGAGGTCAACCCAGGTGTTCTGTATCAAGATGGCCAAGATGATGGTCATCATGTCCTGCCCCTGTTTATTCCAGAGGAATCTGCAATACTACTGGAAATTATCTCAATATTTTTTCCCTGGCATTGAGAAAAATGGGAATGAAAATGAGAGGTTTTGTTCACATGTAGGAAGAGATAATCTTGGAATCTGAGGTACAATCCCAGAAAGGCAAGTTTAACTGAAGGACAAAGTTCTGGGCAGCCAAGAAGCTGCAAGAGGGATATTGAATACCTGGGAGGCATGATCAAGAATCTTCCCAGTATTGAGGAGATAGAGAACAACAAACAAAACCAAGACAAACTTAGCATATTTAGTTAAAATAGTTGACAACCAGCCAGGCGCCATGGTTTATACCTGTCATCCCAGGAACTTGGGAGGCAGAGGCAAGAGGATCATGAGTTCTAGGCCAGAGGCAGCCTGGGTAATTTGGCAAGACCTTGTTTCAAGATAAAAAAGTGTAAAGGGGTATACCTCAGTGGTAGAGCACTTGAAAAGTATGTGCGGGGTGCTGGGTCAGCTCCCCAGTACCACATACACACACCTAAAGTAGATAACTTATGTTATTTTTATATTTGTTTATTTATATTTATAATTAATAGACTACTGAGGGACTGTGTAAAATATGTTGATGGCTTGTTCTCAAATACTTCCTAGTGCAAGAGGCAGTAAGAAGAGAATTAATTAGAACAATCAAGTAAAACTACTATGTTCTCCAGTCTTTTAGAGGCACACATTTTTATGTCTGCTCAGCATCCCTTTGGGGGGGAAATATGCTTCTTTCTTCCTACATTTCAAAGCATTCCTGATCATGTGACTTGACGCAGGGATGCATATGTGATCTATTTAGGCTCAGTCAATCAAAGTATTTTATCCCCCTAGGCACAATGATTAGTTCATGGAAGTATATGTGTTCAAAATTGGACAAACAGAAGTCTCTCTGGATATTTTTATCAGCTACCCAGAAGAATACCCTTTTGCTAGGATCATAGTCTTAAAAAGCTCTAGAGGTCTGGAGCAGCCAAGATCGATTTTGTCTCCACATGGAGGGACTCAACTTGAAGAAACGAAGCAGAAGCAAACAGTCTTGGAACAGATAGGGGATGAGGGAAGAAAGGGTCTAAACAGACATTTTATTCTAAGTGATCTTTGTGTGGATGAAGCTGGGTAGAAGGACAGTCTACTAGCTTCTTAGTACAGGGCAAGTGAAACTATGAGTCACCATAGAACCAGTTGTTCTCAGGAAATTTACAGTGGTAGGGGAATGATGATGGGGCTGGGATTTAGCTCAGTTGGTAGAGCACTGCTCTGCAATCTCTGAGGTCCCAAGTTCAATTCCCAGCACCCCAAAATGGGGGAAGGACATGGCAATCCTCTCCCGAGGCAATCCCGAAACAATCAGCCATTGAAAACCCTATAAGGGTCACTAAGAGTCAGACGTGACTCCTTGGCACCTAACAACAACAGAGGAATGATGATAGCAAATAACCAGGCTGAGACTTAACTTGAAGTTATGTGCCTTTGGGTAATTTATGGATTATTGTGTATCTGCCCATCTTCCTGAAGCCTTCCTTTACTCTCTGACATTAGACTGAATTAACTGTGGATGCAAGTAAAGAAGAAATAGGAAGCATAAGGATAGTGCCAAAGTACAACATATTTTTCTTGATCTCAGGCATCAGACTTTACAGTATTTGAAAGCAGTGCTTGTATCTCCCACTCCTACATCTTCAGGCCTTGCACAGCACTGGAACTCAGAAAGCACTTGAATGAAGCATTGAATGAGTAAATCTGATGTGGCATATAGATACAGAGGCTGTGAAATATTCAGCATGAGAAATTTATTGCTTTGGATTAAAGTACTGCATCTCAAAGCATTCTCTTAAAAAATGCATATAGCCAAAGGAAACTTAACAAATTTAGCTGTCAACCAACAACCCTCATTTTTGGCAGATATAAGAACCAGAGGGACTATAAAAATCAGATTTTAGAGAACACTTGCAGTGTGACAGAATGAGTATAGATTTGCATAAGCGATTTGGAAAATAGTTTGGTGTTATCTCCTAATGCTGAACATTTATTTACATATGACTGAACAATTCCATTCCTAGAGAGGGACCCAAGAGAAAGTCTTATAGATGTAAGAATAGAGACATGTAAAACAATGTGCACAGTTGCTCTGTTCATGATACAAAACTTGGAAATGAAATGCCCATTAACAGGAGAGTGGATGGATAAATTGTGATATACTTACACAACTACTATATGGCAATAAAAACAAATGAACTACACTAATCCACAACAATTGGATTAGTTCTGTCAATAAAACAATAAAACACTAAGTGAAAAAACACATGCTCAAATTTTATAAAGTTAAAAACAATGAATATAAAAATATATAGAAATGCATAGAGATGCAATAAAACTATATAGTTTTAAAATGTAAAGAAATTTTGGATGATGGTTAGCTTGGGTAGGGAATAAGATGTGGGGACCACATGGTTAGATAAAGGTTATGTCAAGGTTCTAGCTTTTGTTTTTGGGCAATGATAGGGAGAAGCAAGGTGAGATGGGGAAGGGTGGGAAACAGTGCCAAGGGATGCTTTAGAATTGCTTCACAAAGATCCCTGAAGAGTCATGGCCTGTAAGTCAGAAGAGGTGACTGCCCAGCCACCTGGGAGTCTTCAGGTAGGACAAGAGTGCTGTGGAATGGTCCTTGGGTGAAGGAGAAGAAACAGGGTATCTAATGGGAAGGTAACTTCCCCAGGGAACCATTTCTGGATTGCTTATCTGGCCCTTTCTGGTAGCAACTGGGGAACCAGTTTTTACTCTATGTTTTAGCTAAAGCTGGAAGTATTGGGAGGTACCAGAACATCAGGTCTTGTGGGTTATCAGCCTGGCTACCCAACCGCTACAGGGGGAAGGTCCTGGTCCTCCCATGTGTGACTCTGCCTAGCCCCAGGTGAGGTGAATTGGTGTGGTGGTGGCAACTGAGCTAGATCTATCAGCTGAGTGTCCAGGTCAGAATGGCAATGAGGGGTAAGATGTATCTGCGTGAGTGGGAGCTGGGGAGGCAGACCCAGGTTTGAATTTCTGTGTGAATTTGCATAAATTCCTTAACTTCCCTGGAGATTCATATAGAATATAGAAATAGTGATAACAATCTTCAAGGGTTATCTGGGAAATTAAAAAGAGACAATTACATAATGCAACCAGGAGAATCTTTTGCATGTAATAAGTGCTCATAAAATGTTGTTCCCCTCTGTTATGGTTTGGACCTAAATTGTTCCCCAACAGTCACATCATTTGGTCCCCAGCTGGTAGCGCTATCCTGGGGAGGTTGTGGAACTTTGGGAGGCAGGCCTTTGATGAAAGTAGCTCCTGAGGGTAGGACTTCAGGGGATTTTACCCTGGACCTGCAGCCCTGGTCTCTCTCCGTTCCTGTTCCACCATGCTGTAAAGTCATCTGCAACAGGCCCTACTACTGCCATTATGGACCGATTCTCTAACCAGGAGCTTCCAATAAACCTTTTCCCCTATAAGTTTGTTTGGATTTGTTTCTCTGCTACAACTTGTGACAGCTAATACCGCTTCATCCTACTGTTAGCAGGCATCAGGATGCTTCTTCAGATCTTTAGTCTTGTTAATAAAAGAATTTAAAAATGGACTTAAAAGGGACTTTGAGTGTAGTTTATTTAGAGTCAGAAGAGAGTGCCTCTGAATGCCAAGTTAAGCAGGTTGGGGATATAGGCCAGAGTGAAGAGAAGGGGCGATGGAATGACAAAGGGAGTGAAAAGGTCATGCTTTCTGAGATAGTAATCAGAGAGTGGGCAGAATTGTCAGCAGCATTGGGAGACCCAGCCCAGCTCTGTGGCCTGTAGCCTGAGGAGTTCCCCCTCCTAGCAACCTCCATTCAGGTTGAGCTGGATCTTTGGCTACCTCACAGAAAAGAATTTCAAGACAAGTCAGAGTGAAACAAAGTGAGTTTATTAAGTAGAGATGAGAGATAGTACATGCTTTAGGGTAAAGGGTGGGCATTCAGAGAGAAAGATGTTTAAGAAAAAATAATAGCACACATCTAAGACATGGATGTGGGCTTCTCAAAAGAAAGAATCACATCTGAGTGTCTTAAGAATAGCTATATGTATGTTTTAATGGCTTTTGAAGTGGCTTTTACATTGCTCCAAGGATGTAATTTACAACCATATTTAAAGATTATTGTTTTTTGTTTTTGTTAGGTGCCGTTGAGTCGGTATCCGACTCATAGCGACCCTCATAGGGTTTTCAATGGCTGACTATAGTGGGATTGCCTTGTGAGTGGATTGCCAGGCCCTTCTCCCATTTTTGCGGTGCTGGGAATTGAACTCGGGACCTCAGAGACCGCAGCGCAGTGCTCTACCAACTGAGGTAAATCCCAGCCCTTAAAGATTATACATAGTTTAAAACTAAGGTTAAAAATTAAATAAAAAATATGAGCTGATTTTCTGATGCTTCTTATCTTTTTTAGGGGGGTATAATGTGATTTTTGTATTACTAAATTTTAGTTGGTGTACAGCTTAATGGGTTTTATTATACTTCCATCCATGCAAATCATTGTACATTGCTCATGTTCACTGCACCAATTATCCTGTCATGACCCCTCCATACCATTCCTGCCCATCAATGGTCCCGCTTCTACTTGCATGTTTTATTTAAAAAAAATTTTTTTTCCTTTTATTGGTAAGTGTTGGTGGGAAACAAAGTAATACAGCATTTGCTTTTTCCATTATGCAACTATTACGTCACTTTTGGTTATACTTTTGTCAACCTAGGAGGTTTATGGAAACTTTTGACTAATATGTAGTAAAATATGTGGCCTATTTGGGTTATGTTCCCCTATTTTTCCTATGTACTCATGAAGTTGCATTATTTACATTGAGATTATCCTCTGCCCCTTTATTCCTCTACATTGGTTCTCCTCCCCATCCCACCTTCTGCAACTGAATTTCCTTTTGTAAATGAAATTGTAAGGTGATTTTGAGTTGCAGTGTTTAGACAGGAATGGGAGAGCAGTGCTAATAAGGTTAAACTCAGAGGTTGCCACCATTCTGGCCCTAAGCAAGCATAGTGCATTTGTTGTCATTAATAATCTTGTTTGAGATTTCTTAGGAAAATGAGCATTATCTCTGTGTGGGCCATCTTTACTGATCTTGTCAGTGGTGTTGAAGTTGTTGATGTTCAGTTGATGGGAGATGTAAGCACATTCCTTGAGTTAAAGTTGTTGACTCTCAGCTAGTGGGAGAAGGAACTGGATTCTGGAATGAAAGGCCTCTCTTTTTCTTCTCATGTCTGCTTAACGCTTTTTTTTTTTTTTTTTTTTTTTTTTTTTTTTTTTTTTTTTTTTTTTTTTTTTTTTTTTTTTTTTTTTTTTTTTTTGTTCTTTTTATTTTGCCTCACTCACTGGCCGTGACCAGGCCACTTGCAAAAATGTGTGATATATCAGCAGTCATATTATCTACCAATGAAGTAATGACCACTAGATCAAGTACTGACCACCAGTCTCAGGGGAAGTTCACATTGGTATTTGTGTCTCAAAAGGTGCCTGGGAAGCACATTGGTGCAGAGAGTCCTATTATTCCTTTTATTTCTGTTTAGCATCCCCTATCAATCCCCATGTCATGAGGCATAACTGAGATTCTTTTGGGGAATGAGGGTGAGCAGGCCTGGCTTCATTCCCCTTCTTATTCTGCCCAACACTTATTCTTCCTAATCCTGGGCAACCCCAAGGCACTGAGCCAGTGTTATAGGACAAAGGAGAGAAAGATATATTTCCTACCTTTCTAACATCAGGCTTTTCTATGTGCTCTTGATTTGGAAAGCTATTAGGGTTTTAAGGGGCACCTCAAATGAAGCTAGGTGCTCCAAGCAGGCAAATGATTTACCACCTCCTTGAAAGAATATTCTTCAAATATTTACTTTGGATGGGGGCCAAGCTGAACCAGCAGGACAAAGGGACTTTTCTCCAGTATGCCAGAAATTGGGTGTGTAGACCTGAAGCCACTAATGGCAGATTTCCAATTTATTTCAGAGACATGTTAACTCTGTTATGACTTGCTATCTTGGGCATCTGTTTACCTGGTCATGTGTTTAGAGCTCCCAGTGAGTGACTAGATTAACCAGACATCTTGATAGTGGGTCGATTTCACTTTAATTCAGGATTGTTTTCCTTTTTTTTTTTTTTTTTTTTTTCGGTGAAGAGTATCCATTTTAGGGCTGGGACGTATCTTAGTGGTAGGGCACTTGCCACACACACACACACACACACACACACACACACACACACACACACCTAGTTTCCGAATTTACTTGTGTTATATACTTACATGCCTTTGTCTTTTATAACGCTGCCATGGGTTCTTGTGATTGAATACTTACCAGGGACTAAAGTAAATTCACATTGGTATTTTGCTGATGAAATATGGTATCATGTAAACAGAGTTTTTAATTTTATAGATTGAGATGAGCAACTTGCAATTTTCTTTTCTTGTTCTTACTTGGTTTTCTAATTTTGGGGTAAAGTGAAGTTAGGAGGAGGTAGGGGATAAGCTCTCAAAAGGGGCTTTCCTTACTACCAATGGATATTTTATCTATGCTCCAACTTCAAGACTTCCTCCTTAGAGCCATTTGGAGGACAGAGAACATTCCTGAAACTACCCTGCCTGTCTTCCTTCAAATTCATTTCATGACATCCACAAACATGCAGAAAATTCTGGAGGAGCCGCACTCCTCATGTTTTTCCACAAACTTTTGTTGGCTTTCCACTCCCAGCTCACTTCCTGTCTCTTAGCAGAGAGGTGACCTCAGTTTTCCCCTAGTGGGCAGAAATCAAGGGAATAGGAATTAATCTTTCAAATTTGCACTACTGTCCAAAATATTACACTAGAAATTATCTTCTGCCTGTTCTCCCTATAACACTTCTGAGCAAAGTCTGGGATTCTGCTATCAGAACTTCTTTTTTGGGGAGCTAAGTTTTGATTGTTTTAAAAAGACCAATACATTGGAGGACTTGGATTTTAAGCTGTCCCAAGTCATCTTTGTCTTTAATGTGCATGTCTAGCAGCTTGTATCAGCAGTGGCTTTGAGGACAGCTGAAGGATGGTTAGGTAGCTCAGGACCCAGAGAGAACCTGCACTTTGTTAGGGGTTATCCTGTGCCTACTTACAAGTGGTCAGTAACATTTTGATCATAAATTCCACCCTGTCCCCTTGAAAGTGTAGCTGCTGCTTGCCTTTAACTTTCAAAATAGTAATGTTTATTTATGATAGCAGTGGAAAATTCAGTATAGGTTAGTGAAGTCAATAGAGATCAGAGACCCTATAAAAATAAAATACCAAAAAATGTCACCCCAAATTCAATATTAAAAAAACCTAAATATTAACAAAATCTTGAGAGCCAAGAATCAAGGTTCCTCAAGGAAAGAAACACTATCATATTCCCCCCCCTTTTTTGCTCTGTAATATTGGTTCATCTTTTATGAAGGTCATCTTTTATGAAAGTCAATAACTTTAAGGATAGGATGAATCCTAAGGTGACATGAGATTATATGGTAGATAAACAATAGGCAGTTAATCAATCAAACCAAAGGATCAGGTTAGTTGTGATTGTGTTAGGAATACAATTAGTACATTAACCCAGTGCTGGTAAATCCCTTTTAGTCTGATTCTTCACTCCAGTGGGGATCACCTGGAGGTTTGGGTTTTGTTGATCTGCAGATTAAAGGCCTGAGAATTGAGCCTCATATTCTTACATTTCTAATCTTGGAGAATCCATTTATTTCTTTTCAATTTGTTAGGACCAATCTTAGAAAATGTTCAGACTTGAGTGCAAGCAATAATTACTAATGTAATATAGTTCTTTTTAGCTGGCAAAGCAACTTTACGTGCATTACCATCCTTAGTCCTCCTAATAATCTGCAAAGTAGGCCTTATTTTATCATCATCATCATCATCATCATCATCATCATCATCATCATCATCATAGTTTTACAACATACAGAAACCAAAGGTTGAAGAGGTAATGTGACGTGCTTAAATTCATAGAAAGAGTAAAAGGCTCTCAGCTTACGTTTTCTGGGCCCAAATCCTATTGCTCTACAATTCATATTGCTTCTGAGGAGATGCTAATTGTCCACTAGGCTCCTCACTATTATTAATAATAACAATAGTCATAGTGGCCAACATTTTGTGGTACTCACATGATGCCAGGAATATCCCATTTAATCCTCACACCAGTTTTACTTTTTTATTTTAATTAAATTAATTACTTAATTTACATCACTGAGGTGTTGAACCCAGTGCCTCATGCGTGCTAGGCAAATGCTCTACCACTGAGCTGAACCCCTAGACATTCTTTTTTTTTTTTATTTCTTATTTTGAGATAGGGTCTTGCCAAGTTGCACAGGCTGCCTCTGGCCCCATACTTGTGATTCTCCTGCCTTGGCCTCCTGAGTCACTGGGATTATAGACTTGTGCCACTGCACTGGGTTTCACACCAATTTTATGATATAGGCTTTATAACAAACCTTGTCATACATTTGAGTAACCTAAGGCTGCAGCATGTTGGGTAAGTCTCAGAGAGGTTAAGTATGTTGTCCAGTTATGTGTAGCTAGTAAGCGATGGAGGCAGGACTCAATCTAGGCCTGTTTGGTTTCTGTGCTCTTAAACACTCAATTCTGTGAATTTGCCATGCCCTTTGGTGTTTCTTCTAAGGTACTGGCTCCTTGCAAATGCTAGATTCATCATAGCAGAAGGACATACAGAGTGTTTCAAAGGCAAAGAATGGAATTACAGGAAGCAGGGAGGACACAGAGATGAGCAATGCTTCAGGGCTTTAAAGTGTGGGGACACAACTGATCTGCAGATGGGGATTGTGAGAACAAAACAAACAGTAATGGTGGACTCAGGACAGGCTGCCCCCAAATTTGGCTTACTGAATAATTTGTTGTTGTTGTTTGGTGCCGTCGAGTCAGTATCCGACTCATAGCGACCCTCATAGGGTTTTCATAGGCTGACTGTTTCCAGATTGCCTTTGGGAGTGGATTGCCAGGTCCTTCTCCCATTTTTGTGGTGCTGGGAATTGAACTTGGGACCTCAGAGACTGCAGCGCAGCGCTCTACCAACTGAGCTAAATCCCAGCCCCACTGAATAGTTTGTTGTTGTTGTTGTTGTTGTTGTTAGGTGCCGTCGAGTCGGTACCTGACTCAGTTTAGGCTGAAGGAATTTGAGAGTATTGTAGAAGCAGGCAGGTCTCTCTGACTTTCCCTTTCTTTCTCCCTGGAAACAGGTCATTAAACCTAGGAGAGATTCTCTGACCTTCCCTGGGAACAAGTAACAAGATGCTCCTGTGAGAGGTGCCTTCCCCATTACCTGAGGAAAGGAACATCCTGATCTCTAAAGACACAGGGTCACAGAGAGCTATATGAACAAGCAGGCTTTGCTAAATTTTCCCCAGTTTGTTACCATTAGAACATAGTCTTTGCCCCATTATGTTTATGATTTCACTCTTCATCAAACTTACGACAAAAAACAAGTTTAACTGTTTCTTCTGGTCTTCATTTCCTTGTGAAGGTTCTTGTGAGCTATAAAACTTATAGTAATAAATCTTTGTGTTTTTATCTTGTTAATTTGTCCATCTATGAGCATAGGAAGAATGGGGAAAGCTGTTCTCTCTTCCTACAGAAATGAATGCCTTAGTCAGAAGGGACATGTAGCCTAGTGGGAGGATGGGGGAGGGGAAAACAGGACTAATTACCCCATCCAAGGCATCAGGGACTTTCTCCAGATCCTCTGAATCATTTGCATTTCACAGTACAGTGGTGGTGGTTTGGATCCTAAATGTCTTGGAAAGACCTATGTTTTGGAGGTGTGGTCCCTGGAGTGGTGCTAGAGAGATGGTAGAAACTTTAAGACGTGGGGCCTAGTGAAGACCTTCAGGTTACTGGAGGCATCTACTCGAAGGGGATTGTGGGACCCCAGTCCCTTCCTCTTCCCCTCTTTTTGCTCCCTGATCATAAGTGAGTGGTTTTGTCCTGCCATAAGCCCCTCGTCACCATATGCTGCTACAGGTGTAAAGGCAATGGGCCAAGCAGTCTTGGGCTGAAACTTCTAAAACTGTGAATCCAAGTAACCCTTTCTAAGTTGATTATCTCAGGTGTTTGTTACAGTGATGGACAGCTGACTAACACAGCATCCATTACCAATAATGACCCAAGGCACAATGAAGGGCTCAGCATTGCCAGTGGGTACAGGGAGCTCCTGAAAACCCTCTGTGAGGGCAGCAGCTGTTCTGAACATGTAGCCCAGCTGAGAATGGCGAGAGCCTCTGGTTGGTTACAAAAGCTCCTGCATGAAGTGAATCCTAAAAGATAAAACTTCTTTGAGGTAAAGCCCACAATACACATAAGTGCTACTTACGAGTTTGCCTCAATTAAAAGCAATAAAAAGTGCCCATATATCTTTGTAAGATATTTAGCTCATTCTCTTGCTAACTGAAGATGGCAGAGAGTTAGCAGGAAGAAGTTACTCAGAGAAGGTCTGGGAATGAGACAGGCTGTCTAACCCCATAAAAGGAAACCCCTTGATGATTTGGAGGAGCTAAGAGAATTCAAGTCTCTTTTATCTGCCCTAGGGAAGCAGTGGAAGATATTTCTCCTTGTCATGGCTCATGGTGCTCAGCCTTAGGTGTGCCCTGAATCAAGTGGGGAGCTTTCATGTCTACTTATGTATGGGAGCCACCCCCGAACCACGGTAGATGCTGCCTAGGTTCTGAAGCTTTTAAAGCCTAACCCAGGTGATGGTGTAGCATGAAGAGGATTACTGCTAAAGAGTTTCAGAATCAGAAACAAATAACTGACACAGCTACCCAATTACTCTTCCTACTATTTTGGTGAGGTTGGGAGGGAATGGGAATTGTAGACTGGTTTTAAAGAGAAGAAGTGAGGCACAGAGAGGAGAAGCAATCTGCCTAGGTCAGATGAATGGTGAGTGACAAGGTTGGGGTAGGAGGCCACTTCCTTTTCTTTTTGGCTCCCCACACTCTTTTCTTTATAGTATTAATTGTTCTGATGGCTTAGCTCTGTATGCCCCCCAGGCAGAACATTTCTATTCCTTTACTGAGGCAACCTTTCCAAATAGACCTGTATGGCTGTTTGAAACCATTTCCTGGTATGGAAACCCAAATATTTCTTTTCTAGTTCTTATCTCCTTGCAGGTCTCTGCAAGGGGTCATTGAGACTCCCCTATCTATTTAGAAGGAGCCAGTGATGATGGTTTATGCCTTCTATAGTGTATAACATGTGCATGCACAGTGAAAATGCACCAGCGAGGGTAGAGTTCAGAACTAGCTCAGTCTCAGCTTTCAGTTCAGCTGTAAACCCAGCATGTCTGGCATGGGATCTATGACAGTCAATTCTTTTGAAACACAGAGCTAAATCCCTGAGGAGACCTTGGGCTGGAGAGGCTACCTGAATCATGGGCTGCTTAAAGGTGTGGTCATATTTCCTGGTTTAACTGGGTCAGTTTGTTTACTTTTGTCATTTGGTGTCAGAGCAGGGCCTGCTTCAGTGTGCTGGCAATTCCCAGATCGTGCATGCTCTGAGTGATGGGGACAGGTGTTCAGGAGCCCCCAGTGACTATTATTTAATTTTGTTCCTTCCCCAGCCTCATGGTTTAAATGTGAATAGTTATGTGACTGAGTTCTATTTTTAACTGCAAACATGCTCTGTTCAACTGGAATCATGTTCTTCAGACACTGTATTATGCAAACTAGCTGCAGAGTTTGCCAGGATTACTAAACTAAACTGTTACAACTCCCAGGCACAGTCATTGAAACTTCCACAGTGAACTCAACAGCCTGCTTCCTTGCTGCAAAATAGAGCTTCAGTTGTTTCAAATAACTGTGATACCTTATGAAAAAGCATGTCTGGCCATTTCAATCAGTTTCTCTCATCTCTACTCCTGACTAATGCCAAAGTAAATACTCTGAGTTTCAGGGGAAGTTCATATTAAGAAGGGTTCTGGTGAAGAAGATTAAACCTAAAACAAGTCATAATGAGGCATGAACAATGTGTTGCTCATCGTAAGGTATCTTCTCAGGTCCTAAGTGTTGTTGTTGTTAGGTGCCGTCGAGTCAGTATCTGACTGATAGTGACCCTGAGTACAACAGGCAAAACGCTATTGTCAGTGCTTCTCTGCTGTTCTCTGCGGATTGATTTTTGGGAGTGGGTTGCTGGGTCCATCTCCCAAGCCCACAGCACTTGGTGTTCCCAGACGGTCTCCCATCCAAGTACTAACCAGGGCCAACCCTGCTTAGCTTCCGAAATCTGACGGGATCAGATGCCACAGGGCTAGGGCTGCAGGCCAGGTCCTAAGTAGGAGAGGAGAAAAGAAGGGTTAGACTGAGGACATCCTGGTGAGAAATTCTGCTGATGTTGGTGTTCCTGTGGAGCCAGTCATTAACCAAAAGTAAGTACTTCACGCAAGTCCACTGGTGAGTTCCTGGTGTATTTCCTTGGGGTGGTCATAAAGAGTAGGCTCTCAAGAATTCACAGAGCTGAGTCTCTTTGCTTCCCACTACTCCTGGAGATTGACATCTTTCTGGTCCAGAGAAGAGCCAGGGATAGAAGTCTCTGCAGGGAGAATGATAGTATCAGTCAAGATTCTTAGGTGGCAAGAAAAAGAAATGAACTCTTAATAAGAGTTAATCTTCTTAAGCACAAAAAGACTTTTTAAAAAATAAGTTTGATGAGAGCAGGGGCTACTTGATTCACTACAGTTTCCCCAGTAGGATAGTACCTTGGATGTACTAGGAACTTAGTATCTTAGTCCATTCTAGCTGATACAACAAAATACTCTAAATGGGTAATTTACAAACAATAGAAATTTATTTCTTACAGATCTGGTGTCTGGGAAGTCCAGGGTCAAGATGCTAGCAGATCTGGCAGATTTGATGTTTGGAGAGGGTCTGTTATTCATAGATGATGCCTTGTATGTGTCCTCAAGTGATGGAATGGGTGAACAGGCTTCCTCAAGCCTGCTTCCCCCCTGATTTTTTTTTTCTTTTTAGTTTTTAAATTTCTTTCTTTCTTTCTTCTTCTTTTTTTTTTTTTTTAGTTTTTTGAAGTAGGGGTTTCACTGTGTAGCTCTGGCTGGCTTGGAACTCTTGTTGATCCTCCTGCTTCAGCCTCCCAAGTGCTGGGACTATAGGTGTGGGGCCACCACAGCCAGCACCAAGCCCCTTTTATAAGGACACTAATCCCATTTATGAGGGCTTTGCTCTCACATTATGAATTAAGTTCCAACAAAGGAACTTTTGGGGAAACCCAGTATTCATAGCTCTCAGTGAATGTGGACTAAAAATAGACATAAGGACACTCAAAGAATTGTTAGGAAGACTGAGAATCAGCTTCAGAACAGGATAACAGTGAAAGCATCTCTAGCAGGGATAAGGTAGCCAGAACCAGGTCCCTAATAGTCTCATTAGGATACCACTGCTTGAAGGAATGCTCTCTAGCCATTTGGTTATCTACACTCATGCTTCATGCTTTAGAATCCAGAGAGAAAGGGAGAATATACTAGGTTTCTCTAGAGAAACAGAACCCACAGCATATGTATGGTATTGACTCTCATTATTATGAGGGTTAGTCCAGTCTGGAAGCTTGGGTTTAGCTCAGTTGGTAGAATGCTGCTCCACACTCTGGGAGGACCCAGGTCCAACCCCACCACTGCAAAAATGGAAGAAGGGTATGGCAATCTATTCTGGAAACAATCCCAAAACAAAGGGTCACTGAGCCAATACCAGCACCTATCTACCTCAAGATTTATTATTCAAAGAGAAAAAGGTAAAAATCCCACTTTTTTGTTTGTTCTTTTGGTTTGGTGGGTACATAGCTGAATCAAATTCCTCACTGATGAATGAAAAAATTAAGGAAAAGCTTGGTATAATCAAGAACTAGGAGAAAAGCTTTCTTTTTAGGAGCACTGGGGGGAGAGTGAGAGAGAAAATAATACAGAGAGTACCCATATGCTTACCACTAGATCGATAATTCCCCCATGTGTCTCTCAGCGTGTTATGCTGTGGCGCCTTGCATGTTGCTGTGATGCTGAAAGCTATGCCACCAGTATTTCAGATACTAGCAGGGCCACCCATGGTAGACAGGTTTCAACTGAACTTCCAGACTAAGACAGACTAGGGAGAGGACCAGGCAGTCCACTCCCCAAACAATTAGCCATTGAAAACCCTATGAATAGCAGAGAAGCACTTTCAAATATTGTGCTGGAAAATGAGCCCTTCAGGCTGGAAACCATTCAAGAAATGACTGGGAAAGAGTTGCCTCCTCAAAGTAGAGTTGACCTTAATGATGGG
This sequence comes from Pedetes capensis, assembly GCA_007922755.1. Classification (NCBI taxonomy): domain Eukaryota; kingdom Metazoa; phylum Chordata; class Mammalia; order Rodentia; family Pedetidae; genus Pedetes; species Pedetes capensis. The sequence goes on from VMDO01003095.1 coordinate 137,392, forward strand.
AATGGAGTAAAGCCCTGGGACTTCCTTTTGCTGATGTGGCATGACTCAAAATGAGAAAAAATATAGTGACTGCAACATTGGGCTCAAACATAAAAAGATCATGTGCGTGGCACAGTGTTGGGTAGTGTTTCATTCTATTGTACATATGGTCAATATGAGTAAGATGCAACTCGAAGGCACCCAATGACAACAACATCAATAATTACTAACATCATGTCATATTTGCTCTACCACCTATTATTTTGGATGTAAATCATATGAAAACAGCAGTTATGACTCTGACTCTTAAATACTTCATGAGTCTCCTAAGAAGAAGAATATTCTACTATTTAATTGTAATAGTAAAAAAGTTAGCAATAATTCCTCAATATCATATAATATTTAGTCCATAATTAAATTTCCCCAAGTGGCCTGAAAATGTTATTTATTATCTATTTGTTTTTGTGATACTTAGGAGTGAACCTAGAGCCTTGTACTAGGCAGGCACTCTACCACTAAGCACATCTCCAGCTCTTTAAAAAATTTTTATTTTGAGACAGAGTTTTGCTAAATTGTGCAGGCTGCCTCTGGCCTAGAACTCGCTATCCTCCTGCATCAGCCTCCTGAATTACTGGGACTATAGGTGTGCACCACCACATCTGACTTAAAAATGTCTTTTATATCTAGTGTTTTGAGATCAGGATCCCCTCAAAGTTTATGTATTGCATTTGGTTATTGTGTATGTAGTCTCTTCATTTTTAGTCTGTTTAGTTTTTTTGTTCATGGCATTGACTTTTGAAAATGTCCAGACCAATGTCTTGAGGAAGTGCCACATTGTACGTATCTGATGTTTCTTTCTTCTTGGGATATCAATAATTCATCTCTTTTATTTCCTATTAATTGGAAGTTAAGTCTAAAGGCTTGGCTAGCTTAATCTAATTTGGGGTTTTAACTCATATCTGTTGGATTTCTAATGAGAATGAGAATCTTTTCATGTATTTATTGGCCATTTGAACTTCCTCTCATGTGAAGTACTTATTCAAGTCTTGCTTCAACTTACTGTCTGTCATTTTCTTATTGATTTGCAGGAGTTCTTTATTGTAGATATGTGTTGAAAATGTCATCACTCTATAGTTTGCCTCTACTTTTGTAAGGATATCTTTTGATAAGCACAAGTTTTAAACCTTAATGCACACTTTGTCAGTGTTTTTGTGACCTGTTTAAGAAAGACCTATTTAGGTCTTCCCTAACCTGGGGTTTAAAAAATTGTTATTACAGGTTATCTCCTCAACTGTCTTTCATAATTGGGTCTCCAGACCTCCTAGAAATGTTTTCTGGGTGAGGTGGGGGTTAGGTCTCATTTCCTCCCTGACGGCACTTGTTAAAATGATGGTCCTTTCTCCAGAACTCTGCCATGCTACCTTTGCCATAAACCCAAGATTCCTTTGTGTGTGGGTCAGTTTTGGAGATCTCCACTCTATCCACTGGTCTATTTTTCTATCCTTGTACCAATGGACTCTGTCTTAGTTACTGTAGCTTTATAACTCTTGACACTCAACTGTGCAAAGCCTTCCTCTGTATTACTTCAAGAGTGACTTGTCTTAGATTTTAACATTTTCCACAAGAACAGGTTCAAACCTGGAACTTCCTTTTTGGAATAGTATTATGGAATTATTATTCTTTCCTGGGCTATGTTTTGGGAAGTGACTTATCTAGTTTCCCAGTTGGTGCTTTTTAGAGATTTTGCCATCCATTAATTAAATAAAGATTTCATTTGAGCCATTCCAAGTCCAACGTTTGAAATCTCTATTATCTGTTAAGTTCTACTTATTGGAACAGGCTAGAGTATAAGAACTGAATCTGTAATCTGTAGTATCGGATGACTTTTGTTTTTAAAAGACAAATCACCCAATGTTTGGAAATGGGTGGCCTAGAAGCTGCTTTTGTTACCAAAGAACTGGCTGGAAATTATAAGAAGGCAAAGAGTAACTCTTCTAACATTGATAGTCCTGGGCCCTTGGGTGCCAAAGACTTATGGGCTTACCTGATAGACTCAGAGGCTTATAGCACTAAGCCCTGAGAACTAGAGACTTATGGCTCAGGCTTTAGAAGCCAGAGACTTATAGCTTCTAGCTGCTCAGATTGGAGGCTTGTTGCTCTAGGCTTTGATTGCCGGTGGCCTACCATTTTGCAGCTAGTGAAATTCTTGGCTTTTAGCAGCACCCAGCAACAGCAACAAATGGCAGCAGTCAGTGATGGCTGGTATCATAGCTCCTAAGTTTTGGGTATCGGGACCCTCAGCCTTTAAGGATTGGCAGTTCCCTGGAACTCTTCCCATAGTCTCTTAACTTTGGCTCTTCACAGCCTTCTGCCTTTTGCAATACTGGCTCTCTACCTTCTCTCACCTTCTCTATGCTTCCGCCATCTTTTTACGACTCCACTGCTTCTACTTTCCACCACATCTGCCCCTAGCCACTCTCTCAAACTCTTTAGCCACACTCTTGCTGATTACTGCTGTTGCTCCCACTGCTGCTGCTGTTGCCAAAGCAGCACCTGTTATTGCTGCTACTCCAATGTCTCCTCTTTGTGCTACTAGCTTAGTCCACTCATCTTATGATAAAAATCCAAAGTAGGCAAAGAAAAGACCATTTGGTTGAAGCCTTTCATTGAGCCTAATATATAATATTGCAATGCCATTGGGCAGCAAAGAAGGGTATCTTCTGGTTGACTCAAAAAGTGAGCTGAACAGCCTGGTTATTTAGCTGTGTGTGTGTGTGTGTGTGTGTGTGTGTGTGTGTGTGTGTGTGTGTATGAGAGAGAGAAAGAGAGGCATGATATGGAAATGAAGAATTACATTTACACAAATCATAGCATAGCTTCCAGTTCACCAATCACAGGCCCTGAATATGGACCAACCACAGGACTTGCATAAGGACCAATCACAAGTTCCACATTACACCAATCACTGGCCTCTTGCTGAGTTACTGAGGAAGTGCTCACTCTCCCATCTTGAGTGAGACTAGTTGTACAGTCATCTAAAGTTTATCAAGGCTTATCTTGCCTGGAATGCTGCCTTTCAAAGTCAATGCAGGTTTTGTAGAGTGGTTGTGACTGGAGCAGAGCCTCCTGGAGCAGGCATCAAGTCTTTAGTTGCAGTGGTCCTTGCAGCTGGAGTGTTCTCAGAGTGATCATACATTGAAACAGGTGGACTGCCACAAGGACAGTTCAACTGGTTGCCAGACAAGGAGCTGCTTGGCTGACAGTTCCCCACTATAGGCTTCTAGGCATAAGGGAAAGGTCTGTCTGTTGCCATTCAAATGCTTGAATGGTCACTCTGGCAGTGTGTTTCATTCATAGTAAAAAATAAAAAAAACATTATATGGTATTTACAACAAATATGTAAAGAAATCTCAACACAAAACTAACATTCTAACTAGCATTCAGCAACATTTAACAGTGCTCAACTCCTTCCTCAGGTCCCTAAGGAGAGTTGAGTCTTGAGTTCTGTCTAATTTTGACCCTTTCTTTGGGAGATCTACCCTGAAGAAAGAAGGAATTCTGGAACCAAAGTTTTAGATTTAATCCCCAGATAATACCACCTACTAGTTATTCTTCCTGTTATTGTTGTTGTTAGGTGCCATTGAGTTGGGTCCGATCATAGAGACCCTGTGCACGACAGATGAAACAGTCCCTGACACTGTGCCGTGTCCAGCACTATTGTCAGTGCTTATCTGCTATTCATAGGGTTTTCAATGGCAGGTGGTTTCAGGAGTGGGTGGCAGGTCCTTCTCCCTAGCCTGCAGCACCTGACATTCCCAGGTGGTCCCCCATCCAAGGATTAACCAGGCCGACCAGGCTTAGCTTCGGAGATCAGGTGGGATTGGATGCCAGGATGCAATGGCTACAGACTCCTAACTAGCTAGCAGTTACTCTCCCTCACCTCTGTTTCCTCAACAGGAAAATGGGAGCTAATAATAGTATCTACCTCATGTATGATCAGCCTTTACGCTTTCTTCTAAGGAGTGTGGCCACTGACCAGCCCTAAATGTGAAGCTCCCTCCAGATGCCCTTGGGCCCTTACCCAAAGGTCCTGGCTAACATTATTTCCATGACTATATGGGAGAAAAAATGAAACCAGAAGATGTCTATCTAGATTGGAGAAAGGTAAGAGGGCATCTGTCTTCTGTCTAATTTTCCTCTGTGATACAGAGGACTGTTGAGATGATCACAGAGCATTGGTCTGGGTTGCCTTTTTCTGTTGATAGTGGTTAACAAAATTAAATAATACATGTTTCATTTATTCTCTCAAGCAACAGGAAGGAACCGAAAGGGGTAAATGGTGGCTTCAAAAAGTTATTAGTGCCAACCCCTCCTGCTTCTACCCACTATTCTTGATGGCTCCTGGCACTGAGCTCACAAGACAACTGCTGGGCCTTCAGCCATGGTGTCCCTGTTTTAGCCAGGATTGTGTGGGGACAGGCAGATGTGCCTCCCAAGAGGCCTCATGCCAAGTTTGCCTTCATCTTCAGGGATGTTAATCTGCATGGGAGGCTTGGAATGCACATTAAAAAAAAAAAAAAGCCATCACATTCCCAAGAGTTCTGTTACTAATGAAGGAGGGAGAAGAATAGACCTTAGGCAGGCAATGAGTAGTCTTGTATGATATAAAAGCTCTGCTTTCTACAGAAAAGTTGATAATTTGTAAGTGCTTCAGGGAGTTCAGGATCAGTGTAGATTTTTGAAAACTCAGGAAACCAAAGATACCCTGGAATCCCAGAGGAAGAGTCTGCTCATGAGATTGACTCCTCTGCTACAGATGATCAGCTTGGATCTAGCTCCATGTTTACTGTAAGGGCTGTAGGAGTGGATATGCCACTGGGATGGCATCTGTCAGCATGTGAACCATTGTCTCAAGGGAGATGATCCATGGAAATCTAGCACAAAAGCAGATGGCTCTTGGTTTTCACTTCCCATATTTCCCTCTGTTTTCATATGGCTGAATCTGCTGACATTCTTCTGACAGTCCCCAAAGTCACAGACATGCTTTATGTTGCAGTATTTAGAAGGGATCCTGTACCTTTAAATGGTGTGTGTGTGTGTGTGTGTGTGTGTGTGTGTGTGTGTGTGTGTATAGAATCCTTGAACGGTGAGATCCAGAGACTCCCCCCCCCCCACAGTGGCCCGAGATGGGCTTCTGGTAAGACAAATGCTTAAACTATGACAAAATTTCCTTTTAAACTATGTACTGCCTAAAATTTAGAACACCTGACAACAACAAAACAATATTGGGCCTGCCAGTAAGGGTGGCCTCCTTCAAAAATCAGGTGACTCAGCCATTCACTGTAAGGAAACTACTCACTGGAATTAGGTGAGACTTGAGCAGGCTGCTTCAAAAACTGACTCCACTCTAGAGAAGAGAGGGCAAGCTGCCCGTCAGAGGAATTCCAGGGGGAAACAGTATTCCTAAGGAAGGTGGCTTTCCAGGAGGAAATTCTGAATCAGGAGGAAGGTTGCTTCATCATGTTATATAAAAAGAAATGGAATCCCCTAACCTCTACCTGCACCCCAGCAGAGTGAACTTTGAAGGAGTGAAGATCCCATCAGGACTATGATCACTGTGAGATCCAAGAGGTCATGGTACAGTGTAGCTTTGCTTATTCTCTCATTCTGGGCATCCTCTGTCTTTAATCTGGAGACTCCCCTGGGTCCCTGTCCTCTGACTCAGCTAGCTCATAAATACACCTCAGGAGCAAGGCATCCTGCAGAGGGTTGCTGGTTTCACTCAGCCCTCTGCTGCCCTCTGCTGGAACATTGCTCCCAGCACTATCATAGTTTATCTTCAAGGCTTTGGCTAATTTTTTTTTTTTTTTTTTAAATTGGAAAAATTTAATGTATAACTTAGTGGGTTACATTCTGGCATGTATTTCATTGTGACATATCCATATATGCATTTCATTGTATATTGCTCACATAACCTTCCCCTTACTCTCTCATGTTCCCCATCCCTCCACCAATGATCTCCTTTCTACTTGTTTATTTTTTTGTGGGAATATTTACCTAGATACGTGCATCCTGACTTTGATTTAAGTCCAAACTTTTTTCTATAGTGATCTATCTTTTTACATACTCAGAGTATTACATGAGTGTTCTAATCTGTTTGCATTATTGCCATCCTTTGGTATTACTGGTATTATTATTATTATTATTATTATTATTATTATTATTATTATTATTTCCTATAGTAATGAAATTGAGCTGTTTACATTGAGGTTGACCTCTCTCCCCTTCTTCCTTCCTCATAGGCCCTCCTCGCCCTCCTGTCTTCTCTATCATCGCTTCATTTTGCTAGATCCTTCCCTCCTTCTTTCCACTTCTTAAATTGTCCCTTCTATGCTAAGTTTACATGAGCTTTTTAATATCCAATTTATGTATAGGATTTTTTCCTTGTTTTATGTTTGCTTCAGCTCCCATATATGAGTGAGAATATATGGTATTTCTCTTTTTGGGCTTGTGTTCAATCACTTAAGACTATTTTCTCCAATTCCATCTATTTTGCTGCAAATGACATTATTTCATTTTTTAAATTGCTGAGTAGTATTCCATTGTGTATATGTACCATTTTTTTATCCATTCTGCTGGTGGGCACTTTGGTTGATTCCATATCTTTGCTATTGTGAAAAGTACTGTGTTGAATGTGGAGATGCAGGTGTCTCTGTGGTATGATAACTCATCTCCCTTTGGGTATATTCCCAATAGTGGTATAACTGGGTCATATGGTAGATCTATTTTTAGTTTTTTGAGGTATCTCCATATTGCTTTCCAAAGTGGTTGAACCAGTTTATAACTCCACCAGCAGTGTAGGAGTGTTCTCTTTTCTCCACAACCACGCCAGCATTTGTTGTTATTTGTTTTATTGACCTTGGCCATTCTTACTGGAGTTAGGTGGAATCTCATAGTTCTTTTGATTTGCATTTCTCTAATGACTAGGGATGGGGGAAGGACCTGACAATCCACTCCCAACGCAATCCCGAAACAGTCTGCCATTGAAAACCCTATGAGGGTTGCTATGAGTCAGATACTGACTCGGCGGCACCTAACAACAACAACAACAATGACTAGGGATGGGAGAGGGACTTGGCAATCCACTCCCAAGGCAATCCCAAAGCAATCAGCCATTGAAAACCCTATGAGGGTCACTATGAGTTGGACATGACTTGACTGCACCTAACAACAAAAACAACAACAACAACAACAACAACAACAATGGCTAGGGATATTGAGCATTTTTTCATGTGTTTCATGGCCTTACGAGCTTCATTTGAGAACTGTCTGTTCAGTTCCTTTGCCCAATTGTGTATTAGGTTATTTGTTTTCTTGGGAATTGCTTTCTTGAGTTCTTTATAAATTCTGGAAATTAGTCCTCTGTCCAATGTATAGGATATGAAGATTTTTCCCATTCTGTGGGGACATCCTTGACTCTGTTGATAATTTCCTTTGCTGTACAGAAGATTTTTAATTTCATGTAATCCCATTTATCTATTCTTGTTATGATTTCTTGAGCAATTGCAGTCCTATTAAGGAAGTGCTTTCCTATGCCTATATGTTGGAGTATATTGCCTATCTTTTCTTCTAGTAATTTTAAAGTTTCTGGTTTTATGTTGAGGTCTTTTATCCATTTTGAGTTAACTCTCCTGCATATTGAGAGGTGCAGGTCTGTTTTCATTTTTCTGTAAGTGGATATCCAAGTTTCCCAGCACCATTTATTGAAAAAGCTATCCTTTCTCAAATATACCTGTTTTGCTCCTTTGTCGAAAATCAGGTGACTATAGATGCGTTGATGTATCTCTGGGTCCTCTATTCTGTTCCACTCAACTTCAGGCCTATTTTTGTGCCAGTACCAAGCTATTTTTGTTTCCACAGCTCTGTAGCACAGATTAAAGTCATGGATTGTGATCCCACCTGCACTAGTTTTGCAGCTTAAGGGGGTTTTGGCTATATGTGGTCTTTTGTTTCCATATGAATTTTTGGATAATTTTTTTCTATTTCTGTAAAGTCTGTCACTGGAATCACTGGAATTTTAATGGAGATTGCATTAAATCTATAGATTGCTTTTGGTAGGATAGCTGTTTTTATGATATTGATTCTCCTGATGCATGAGCAGTGGAGGTCCTTCCACCTTTTAGTATTCTCTGTGATTTCTTTCTTTAATGTTTTAAAATTTTCCTTGTAGAGATCTGCAGGGTCTTTGGTTAGATTGACTCCAAGGTATTTAATTTTTTTGTGGGCTATTGTGAAAGGGATTGTAGCTATAACTTGCTTCTCTTCCTGCTCCCAGTTGGTGTAAAGGAAGGCTGCTGATTTTTGAGTGTTAATTTTGTATCCTGCCACTTTGCTGAAGGAGTTAATTAGCTCCAAAAGTTTTCCAGAGTAGATTTTTGGGGTCCGTTAGGTAAAGTATCATGTCATCTACAAATATATATAATTTGACCTCATCTTTGCCTATCTGTATCCCTTTGATTTCTTTCTCTAGTCTGATTGTCCTGGCTAGGACTTCAATTACAATGTTAAATAAGATAGGAGAGAGTGGACATCCTTGTCTTATTCCAGATCTTAGAGGAAATGGTTTCAGTTTTTCTCCATTTAATGTGATGTTGGCTGTAGGTCTGTCATAGATGGCCTTTATGATGTTAAGGTATTTTCTTGTTATGCCTATCTTCTCCAGAGTTTTTATCATGAAAAGGTGTTGCACTTTGTCAAAGGCCTTTTTAGCATCAATTGAGAGGATCATGTGGTTTGTTTGCAAGCCTCTTGATACGTTGAATTATATTAATCGATTTTTGTGTGTTGAACCAGCCTTGCATCTGTGGAATAAGTCCCACTTGGTCATGGTGAACAATCTTTTCAATATGTTGCTGGATTCAGTTTGCCAGGATTTTGTTAAGAATTTTTGCATCTATGTTCATAAGGGAAATGGGTCTATAAATCTCTATCTTAGAGGTATCCTTTCCTGGTTTAGGTGTCAAGGTGATGGTAGCTTCATAGAATGAGTTTGGGAGTGCTCCCTCCTTTTCTCCTTTTTGAGATAATTTGAGGAAGGTAGGTATTAATTCTTCTTTGAAAGTTTGGTAGCATTCTGCTGTGAACCCATTAGGTCCTGGGCTCTTCTTTATTGGGAGACTTTTTATTATCTTTTCTATTTCAGCATATGTAATGGGTTTGTTTAGGTCACTTATGTCCTCTGGGGTTAATTTTGGTAAATCATATGTGTTAATAAATGTATCCATTTCTTCTGTATTTTCTGATTTTTGGGAATACAATTTCTCAAAGTATTCCCTGATGATTTTCTGTATTTCATTGTAGTCCACGGTTAAGATCCCTTTTTCATCTCTAATTTTCACAATGTTGGCTTTTTCTCTCTCTCTTTTTTTTTTTTTTGATAAAATTGGCTGGAGGAGCGTCTATTTTATTAATCTTTTCAAAGAACCAGCTCTTAGTCTCATTAATTCTTTGATTATTTTTTTAGATTCTAATTTAGATACCTCTGCCTTGATCTTGATAATTTCTTTCTGACTGCTCCTTCTGGGGCTGATTTGTTGTTGGCTTTCTAGTGTCTTGAGATGTGTCATTAGGTCATTTATTTGGCTCTTCCCTACCTTATTGATTAAGACACTCAATGCTATACACTTCCCTCTTAGAAATGCCTTTGCTGTATCCCATATGTTTTGGTAGGATATGTTTTCACCTTCATTTGATTGCAGGAATTTTTTAATTCCCACTTTAATTTCTTCAATAGCTCATTGAACATTCAGCGGTGTATTATTTAATCTCCATGAATTTGTAAAATTTCTGGTATTATTCTTGCTTTTGAGTTCCAATTTTATTCCATTGTGATCTGATAAGGTACAGGGGATAGTTTCAAATTTTTGTATTTATTGAGGGAATTTTTGAGTACTAAAATATGATCTATCTTGGAGAAAGTTCTATGTGGTGCTGAGAAGAATGTGTATTCCTCATCATATGGATGGAATATTCTGTAAATATCTGTGAGTTCCAGTTGGTCTAAGGTTCATATTAAGCTTGTTGTTTCTCTGTTGATTTTCTGTTTTGATGATCTGTCTCTTAGCCAAAGTGGGGTATTGAAGTCACCCATAATTATTATGTCTAGACAAATGTAGTCCTTTCTTTCCCATAAATTTTGTTTTATGAAGCTAGGTGCCCCTGTATTTTGAGAGTATACATTAAGTAGTGTTATTGGTTCCTGGTTGATTGTTCCTTTTAGTAACATGTAGTGTCCTTTATCTCTTCTACTTAGTTTTGGATTGAAGGTTAATCTATCTGATATTAGTATTTCAACTCCTGCTTTTTTCTGTTTTGTTTTGTTTTTTCTCCTTGCTTGGTGTATTATTTTCCATCCCTTAATTCTCAATCTATTACAGTCTTTGTGGGTTAGGTGAGTCTCTTAAATGGCACATATTGAGGGTTTATGTTTTTTCATCCAATTAGCCAGTCTATGCATCTTAATTGGTGAGTTAAGACCATTTACATTAATAGTAATTATAGAGAGATGTTTATTGTTATGTATCCAGTTGTTACTTGTTGCTGATTTTTGATTCATGCTTATTTTATTGACTTCCTCTCATATTAACTGTTCATTTCTTTAATCTTCTATGTAGAGTTGTCTTATCTCACCTGTGTGTGGTAATTGATTGAGGATCCTCTGTAATGCTGGTTTGGTGGTTGAAAATCGTTTGAATGTGTCAATGTCATGAAAGGTCTTATACTCCTCATTTAGTTTCAAAGATAACTTTGCTGGGTATTGTATTCTTGGTTGGAACATGTTCTTTTTCAGAATGTGAATTATATGTGTCCAGGCCTTTCTAGCTTTCAATGCTGATGTGGAGAAGTCCGCAGTTATTTTAATGGGGTTGCCTTTAAACGTTAGTTGGGGTTTTTCTCTAGCTGTTTTCAAAATTGTTTCTCTGCTATCCAATGTAAGCATTCGTACAATAATATGTCGTGGGGAGGACCTGTTTTGGTCTACTCTGGGTAGGGTTCTAAATGATTCAGTTGTGTATCCAGATCCTGGATTAGCTCTGGAAAATTTTCTTTCAGAATGGTCATAGAATAAATGTCCTAATCTCTTGTGTTCCTTTCTTCTCTTTCAGGGACACCCTGAATTCTTAAGTTTCATTTTTTCCTTCCGTCTGAGGCCTTTTGGAAATCTAGCCGATATGGTTTCATCAATTTTTCTAATTGAGGTTTCATGTATTTAATATCTTGTAATGACTCCTCTGAATCTGATATTTGTGGTTCAGCCTCGACCAGTCTCAATGATGAGGATTCTGTTGCAGAATTTAATTCATTCGCCTTGCATTGCATCTCAAGGATTGCAGCTTGCCTTTTTCCTGACCATTTCTAGCTGCAAGGAGAGTACAGACTCCAGATGAGATACAATTTTCTTTGTAATTTCAAGGGTGCTGGTAGTGTTAGCTTTGATATCTCTTAACATATTAATAATTAGAATTCTGAATTCAGATTCTGACATCTCTAGAAATCGCAATTGTTTGATGCTGTCTATTGAGAGGTTTTGGTCTGTGGGATCTTCACATCCAGCATGTCCTTTCATGTTTTTTGCATTCTTTTGTTGAGGCTTGCCCATTATTTGTTCTAGGAGTTGGGTTCCTGTTCCTTGGAATATGAAGAATCTCCTTCTGACAATTTTTTGAGGCTGGGTGATGATGGGACTCTGGTGTTTTTTTCTCACCACTCCACTTCACTCTTACATTGAAAGCTGGCAGATCTGGGGTGAGGTGCTTCTGGGTAGCACCCCTCCAGCAGGAGATGATGGTGGAAAGTCTACATCAGTTTTTTGGGCTAGCTCAGGTTTCAGGATGCTCTCAGCTACCCACCCTGTGGGGTACTACACCTGTGTCACACTAGCAGCAAAGTGGCATGTACCCTACTACCCCACCAAGACCCGTGGCTCCCCCACAGATCTCGCATCCTGAGATCTTAGCCCAGAGACTGCAGTCCAAATGGCAACAGTGGTTGATGGTGAGCCAGATCCCTATGCCGGTCTCACTGCACTTTTGTGGGACCCAAGCCCTGTTACATTCGCTGGGGGATCCCCCACTGCAGTGGGTGGGATGGTATTATGTTACCCCCAATAAATCTTGGGCCTGTAGTCCTGTGTGGGACTCATATTGCCTGCTGTTTTGTCCCAAGCTGCATAGCTAGGACCTCCGTGGGGGCAGAAGGGTGGCTGCCCTGGCTCCCCTTCTGCACTGAGGGTCTGGGTGCCCCTGTCCTTTCATGGGTCTTGATCTCTACCTCAGTTCACTCACTGATCCCACTCTGCAGTGGACGGGATGATATCATGCAGCCCCCAGTGAATCTGGGGCCTATGCTCCCATGTAGGACTTGTGTACCCCTTCTTTCTTGTTGCACACTGCACTGCTAGGACCTCCATGGCTGGGGGATGTTGGCTGCACTGGCATGCCTGCTGCACTGAGGGTCTGGGAACCACCTATCCTTGTGGGCCTTGAGCCCTGCCTTGCTTGCTCACTGATCCCCCTCTGCACTGGGTGGGATGATAATGTGCTGCCCCTAGTGAATCTGGGGCCTGTGCTCCTGTATGGGTCTTGCTTCCCCCCTTTATGCTGTGGCAAACTGCGGGGCTAGGGGCTCTGTGGCGGGGGAATGGCAGCTATTCTGGTCACTTGCTTGGAGTCTGGGCATCCTCTGTCCTATCCTGTTGTCTAGAACTCTGCTGCACTTGCTCACTGCTCCCATACTACAGTGGGCGGGATGATATCGTGCAACCCCCAGCAGGTCTGTGACCCATGTTTACATGTGGAATCTGTGCCCCACTGCTCTCCTATCTCAGGCTGCAAGGCCAGGAACTCTGCAGTAGGGGGGATGGAGGGTGCGCAGCTGGGACCACACCTGGTGTCCAAGAATCACTCATCAGTTGCTTCCCTTGGGAAGTGCTATCTGCGTCTTATGGCACGATGTTGGTGGGCTGCCAGAGCTGCACTCCTCAGGGGATCTGAGCTCCAGATGCCTGTCTGGAATTTTCCCCTGGGCTATAGGATCTCTGCACTCTGTGTTCCAGGGGATGGGGGATGGGGGTCATAGGAGGTGGTTTCTCTAGTTCTTCTCCACTTTTGGTTTTCGATCTTGTCAACCTCTGGAGCCTCTTAACACTCTGTGCAGTCTACCTGTTAAATTGCTGGTGGTTTTTCTGGTGTACCAGTTCTGTGTAGCTGATGATTTTCTCTTCCCACTGGAGCAGGTCTCCACATTTCTGGTTGGGCATTCTCACTAACCTGACCCCTGATTCCTTCTCCCCTTTCAAGAATTCCTCCACTGTTAGCGATATTTACCTATCCTTGTGGATTTTTAAAAAAAATATATACCTCTAGCTCTTATCTAGCTTATTTCTTTGTCTGATCTGATCAATCTGAACTGATCAATATGAGTTCTAAGCCATTATTTAGGCTCTCCTATCTCTCCCTGACTCACTGTGGGTGTTATCCATCTGCCATCTTAGCCAGTTCTCGCTTTGGATAATTCTTGATAGTACTGCATTTCATTTTGGCCTATAACAGAAAGAAGCTGCCAAGTAACTTACAGGTTTTTGTGACTTATAACTTAGTACTAACTAAAATCAATTCTATATTAACATGAGTAATATGACTATTTTTTTATTAGAAATTTTTAATGTACATCATAATGTGATTCATTTTGACATGCTTTTCGTTGTGACAATTTTCATATATGCAATTTGATAAGCATTATTCATATAGGTTACTCCTTACCCTCCTCTATGTTCCCCCCTCCCCCTTCCTATCTAAGTTTCCCATCCAAGTCTTCTCTATCTTTTACTATATGGTATTTTTCTATATGTCCTTGGGTTCCATTTCTGTTTAAGATAGAAACTTTTCCTGTAGTGGTCTTTGTTTGTATCTTGTTAGAACAATTACATGCGATTTTTAGTCCATTTATATTGACCTCATTCTTATCTTCCCTCCCCCCCTTTTAATGTGATCTGACCTTTGAGTAGGATTTTTCCTTCTTGTAATTTTGAGTCAGCTCTCTCATATGAGTGAGAACATGTGTTGTTTCTCTTTCTGAGCTTGTGTTCGTTCACTTAAAATAATTT